>SNVD02013214.1:0-78266 GCA_013180625.2 Boswellia sacra
TTTGGAGCAACTTGCACAAAAATGGAGTAAAACCCTTCATTTCACCTCTGCTAGTCAACCATCTTCTCGGATTTAATTGTATTGATATACAATGAACCCGAGACATATTATATACCGTTGGAAAGCTCTCGAAGTCTATTTTCTGGAGAAATTTACGGTTTATAAATCCATTCAGTGTACCAAAAGTTGTAATCAAAACAGTGTGAGAAGTATAGAAATGCAATTCCACAAATCATTGTAGCATGTATAATACGGGACACTGTAGCATGTTACTGTAGCAGAGTATTTAAACAAATTTTAGGGTTTTATTTTCATAACTTGAAGAGGGGAGAACGTGGTGGAGGCTGCAACTCTGAAATTCTTTCATCTCTTGGAGTTCTTGAAGGAGAAAGGAAGCTTGGAAAGAGGAAGAACTACAATCCAAAGAGAATTACATCAAATTTGCTAAGATTTTCCCTTCCCTTTCATTTTCTGGAATGTCTCCATGTTGTATTGTATTTACCACGTTCTTAAACATGTGTAACTGAATCTTAATTGGTTGAGGGTGATTTCAAAGCCCCTGATATGGTTTTTGTAAGTTGATTGTGTAAGGAATTGTTATCCAATTCTCAAATTGAAGTTGCTTGTATTCTCCCATATTTAATGCTTATGATTGCTTGCTGATTGTATTTGAGTGGCCAACTGAATATTATCTGGTTGTGATTTATTGCTAGACTAGAATTCTTGATCCGTAATTGTCTTGAATTTCTAATCATTAGTAGCAAAATTGTGATCAGAGATTACAATTGGAGAATATAATCTAAGTTAAATAATCCGAGCTTGTGTGTTTATTGCTTAGATCAACCTGTCTTTCTTTTCATAATGCATCCATTGAATTAAATTTAGAGAGCTTGTTCTGGGTTGTTTAATGGATAGAGATTAAGTAAAGAGCATATTTTATTTAACAACAAAGTAAGGAAAGATTGGGATAACAGAGCTTGTTGTTATCTACGGTTGATAACTTCAATGCTGTAATTGGATGACAATTCTACGATTAATTCGCAAATCCATATCTTGTGGTAGAGAAGGATCCCTTAACCAGATTTCTCTCATTGATTTTTCACTCAAATTAACTTTCTGTTTTGTTATTCTTCATTTGCATTCTTAGTTCATTTAGTTAATCATTCAACAAAACCCCCATTATTTAATTTATTGTTGCTGAAAAATAACAAATTCAATTAGAATCAATCCTCGTGGGAACGATATCTTACTTATCACTTTATTACTTGTGCGACTAGTATACTTGCTAGTTTCGAACGCATCAAGTTTTTGGCGACGTTGCCGGGGATTGATTTTCTAATCGATTTGTTATTTTGTTTTCATTGTTGATTCATATTTTTGTTTGTTTTTTTTTAGACGACATGGCAGTAAACTTCCATCAATTCAGTGGCGGATTTGAGCCCCAACTACCATGGAGAATAAATGAGGTAAGCACTCCGAACATTGAACAACAACTTTCTGAGCTAACTTCTCTTGTGGAAAACATGGATGTAGGACATATGCAAAAATCTTATGAATGTGGGATATATTCTACGATGGAGCATCCAATCGACATGTATCCAACTTTACAAGAAAATTATATGGAACAAGCCAATGCCATGGGTGGATTTCCAGGACAAACGAGGCAATGGTATGATCCTTTCTCTAACAATTACAATGCTGGATGGGAAGATCACCACAATTTCAGTTACTGGAATCATCAACCAATCACTCCAAATGTGATACCAAATCGGCCCCAAGGTTTCAATCAACCTAGAGTGCAGCAACCTTTTCAAATGCAACCACCACCAATGCCACATCCAGCACCGCAACCAGCCTCACAAAACTCAGGTATGTCTTTCCAGGACATTGTTAATGCACTTGCCACTAACACAATGCAATTCCAGCAGGAAACTGGGGCAAGTATCCAAAACCTGGCACATCAAATGGGACAATTGGCTACTAGCATGAGCAAATTCGAGGTCCAAGGCTCAGAAGAATTATCTTATCAAATGGTGATCAATCCAAGAGAGAATTCTTGTGCGATAACTTTGCAAAATGGAGAACAATTAGATGTCCTACCAAAGAAATCACAAACTGATGAAGGAGATGACACCACTTCCACCATGAACAAAACACTGACTTTTCAGGTAAATCCTATAACTCCAATTCCTTCATATGTTTCTCCTCCACTTTTTCCTAGTAGATTTGCAAAATCGAAGGAGGAACAAGAACAAAAAATCCTGGAAACTTCCCACAAAATCGAGGTAAATATACCACTTGGATGCTATCGAGCAAGTACCTCATTATACAAAATGTCTCAAGGAGTTATGCACCAGCAAAAGAAAGTAAAAAAGAAATGAGAAAGTAAGTGTGGGGGAAGATGTTTCAGCTGTATTGCAAAGGAAAATTCCTCCAAAGTGCAAAAATCCAGGTACGTTCACCATGCCATATTCTATTTATGCTTCTTTAAATCTTGGACCTTTTGCGAAAATTGGTATTACCATTCAAATTGCTGATCGTTTTAATGCATATACCAAAAGAGTTATGGAAGATGTGCTTGTGCAGATGAATCAATTACTTTTCCCAATAGACTTTTATGTTCTTGAAATAGAGGATGAGACATCTCCTAATATAACACCGATTCTTATGGGGAGACCATTCTCAAAAACTGTTAGAACCAAGATTGATGTTCGTGATGACACTCTCATCATAGAGTTTGATGGCAAGGTGATATGTTTCAATATCTTTGAGGCAATGAGGTACTCTAGTGACTTACATTCTGTTTTTGCAGTTGACGTTGTTGATTCTCTGCCACAACAATGTTTTGAGTTAACTCGCAAGAATGGATTGGATATAGCTATTAATGAGCACATAGGGACAGAAAATTCTAAGGAGTCAGAAATTTTGATACGAGTGTCCAAAGAAATGGAGGAAGTTGTGGCAAGCTTAGATGAGACCATAGCAATAACCACAAATAGGTATGATGTTTCATACATTCAATTTCCTTTATCTAATGAGAAAATTCTTCCTTCTGTGATGACAGCCCCTGCCTTGGAGCTTAAGCTTTTCTTCCAGATCATTTGAGGCATGGATTCTTGAGTGAGAATGATCATTTGCCAATTATAATAGAAATGGGCCTTGCACGAATACAAGAAGAGAAACTCGTCCGAATACTTACAGATCACAAAATAGCTATTGGGTGGATGATTGCTAACATCAAGGCCCAGCCATATGCATGGACCCTATCTTGTTGGAAGAAGGATCCAACACATTAGTGAACACAGCAGAGATTGGATCCTCCCATGATGGAACCAACGTTGGGCTGAGGACGTTAAATCAAGCGCTTATTGGGAGGCAACCCAATATTTTTTGAAAAAAAAAGAAAAGAAAAATAAAATAAGGAATAATGATCAATTTTTGTGTCTCGAGGAGATTCCTTTCGTAAACCATCAAATTGACCAGGTGTTATCTCTCTTTGCCTCTGTCTCATTTGTTTTTATTCTTTTACTGGTTTTTGATTTGTTTGTTATGTGTTGTATCTCTTTTTATGTGATCTTAGTTTCGGTTTCGCTCTTTTCTTTTCTTTCTTTTGTTCAATTGATTACTCTGTGCTAATTTGAGCTCATTTGTGCAGCAAAGCTAGGGGTGGGAATTTTGACACGACCCGCGAACACGGCACGAACACGACACGAAACCGTTACACGTATTAATAAATGGGCGGTTAGTGTTGAAGGTATCAACACGCAACCCATTTATGACACGACTAGTTAAATATATTTTATATATCCTTATAATGTAAAATTCATCAATGATATAAAATTATTATCTACTTACAATATATTATATTATAAAACTGAAAATTTTATACTATAAAATAAATTTAATTTGATAAAATAATAAATTATGATGTTTTTAATAATATTTTATACTAACAATGGTTTATATTCTAAAAATAATTTTAATTGATTTAAATATAGAGAATATAATATATTATGTATAACTAAGTTAAACAATTAAGTAAATTATATGAATTAAATATGACACGATTACGACACGTGGGTAACACGTTTAATAATCGGGTGGGTTTGGGTTTCATGTTTTGACACGAATAATTAAATGGGTCGACACGACACGACACGAATCCCACCCCTAGCAGCAGCTTATGGAAACATCCAAATGGAAGTTGAAGTCATTCGCCAAAGGTTTGAAACGTGCATATCTTGGAGAAAAACAAACTCGATCGCATTATCGGTAATATCTCTTCTTTTCTCCTCTTTAATGGATGCCGATATCTTTTTGTCAAACCTTCGTAAATATTTCCCTTCACTTCCTCAAAATGCTGTGTATAAAATTTATAAAGTGCGGATGACTAGACTTTGGGCGTTGATGCTCCTAAATGTGCCTGCAGATATCCGATGGCTTATCGAAGCTAAGGTAAGATTGTCCGGTGAGCCGGACATTAATCTCGCAAAATACATGCCTGGTCTAGGAAAGAGCTACCACGCCAAGAGGCGAAGAGCGAAAAGGTTACAAGTATGTTATAAATGTGCTAGATGGAATTGTAACCAGACTTGTCGTTCATTAGGTTTTGCGTCCAGGAATAGAGAAGATAAACTTTCAATTATTAAGAATGGTTAGAGTAATGAGTCGCTGGATAATGTTTTGTTAACTCTCGAGTCACATTCTTGTGGACTTGTTCAGCGTGAATTGCTTAATCTCTGTCTCTTATACACATCTAGATGTGTATAAGAGACAGGTTATAGTATAGGGAATCTGACTAAAAATGACCCTGTTTGCCAGTTTATAAGAAAACTGGATGGGAAGCAAATCCCCGACTCATAGAAGGCATTTCAGCCGTTACTGGACATAAAACCAGAGGAAGATGTGAGCCACAATCACAACTACTTGTATATTTGAATGTGTGTTGTTGTGGTAGAATTTTTTTCTTGTTTCGTTTGATCTGATTATCAATGTTGTTTTTGTGTTGTTGTTGTTTGTTGATTTGTTTGTTTTAATTTCAAGTTTTCTTTTTGACAAACCATATGACTACCCTATGGCATAAGTACACGTGGGAGACAAGTGTGGAGGTTTTGTAAACCTCCACCGAAAGTGTATCTCTATTTTTTATGCTTCACGTGGGAGACAAGTGTGGGGGTTTTGTCAAACCCCACCGAAAGTCTATGTCCATTTCCATGCTTCACGTGGGAGACAAGTGTGTAGGTTTTGTCAAACCTCGCCGAAAGCATATCTCATTTTTTCAAAATTTGGGGCGATAAATCTGCATCGAGCATCCCCCACCGAAATTATGTCCCCATGTGTCAAATTTGAGAGTTTTACGTGTGTATACATCCATTTTGCATATTCTAAAATGTCATTTTATAACCTGTCTTGCACTTGAATCGCATAATACCTAACGTACATCATTGTCTTGCACAAGTTTAGAGCACTTTTAGAAATGGAGAAAACACCAATTCGGCGATTCCAAAAATATGCGTATTTTGTGGATCGCAATTTGGTAAAGATGGAGAGTTTACAACAGCAGCTCTTGATCTTGGTAGGACATTAGCTGCGAGGGGTATTCATTTGATTTATGGAGGGGGTAGTCTTGGGTTAATGGGGTGTGTGTCGACAGCTGCATCCCCTAGGAGGGAGCAAAGTTCTCGGCATTATCCCTAAACCATTAGCTGTACGAGATATCGTAGGAACACAATCGGGGAAGAGTTACAGGTCTCTAGCATGCATGAGCGTATTGCACATATGGTCATTAAATCTGATGCATTTATAGCTTTGCCGGGTGGTTATGGTACATTAGAGGAGATATTTCAAATCACCTCTTGGGCACAGCTAAACATCCATCGGAAACCCATTGGTTTGTTAAATGTCAATAATTTTTTTGATGGTTTATTGTCTTTTCTTGATCAAGCAGTATAAAAAAACTTCATCTCACAGTCAGCGAGGCAAATCCTGGTTACAGCTTCAACTGTAGGGGAGTTAATTGACAAATTACAAGAATTTGTCTATTCGCCTGATTCAACAATGGCTTGGATAGATTGGTTTGGAGAAGGCAATAAGAGGCGTAAACTGGATTTAACGCTCCATCTGTAATCTCTATCTACTGGTTTGCTTTGTTTTTATTTGCTTTCTTTTTATTGTGTTTATTTGAGAGTTTTCATGTTATTTCTTTTGAGCTTTTTCAGGTTATTTCTTTCGTCCCAGGTAATATTTTCTAATCTCGGTTTTTAGAGTTGTCGCTTAAAAAGTTCAAGTTCTCTTGAAACGCATTCTGGATCTCTTCAATCCATAATGGCTGAATAAGGAGGCTAACTTCTAAACTTTGTAGACCCATTCTAACTAACTTGTTTTTGTTTGCTGACTTGTTGAACTTTGTTATTTTATGAGTGAGTTTAGTTTTGCGTAATTTAGAGTTGTTATGTGTTTTTATCTTTATCAGTTTTGATTTAAAAAAAAAAAACATTGTGGAACAACTTGAGGATGGCAGAATATGGGGTTTCTTGAACCCTTGAAACGCATTCTCTCTAAATAAGTCTGTAGTTTGTTTATTTCATGTGTTTGAAGTGTTTTGTTTCTTGTTTTGTTCTTTCATAATAAAGGTATATAGGCTGGAAACCTTAAGTCTGCGGGCTACTGGTCCTAAGGATTGTTGAAATATACAATCTTGACTCAGGTGTAACAACGCCACGTACCTCTTTTCTTGCATTTTGTGGGTCGATGATAAGATCATGATTGAATTAAGAATAACTCTTGGAAAATGATAAATGATGCATGGATCTGTGTGCTTGAAATGTTTATTGGTTTTCGCTTTGCTTTTGATTCCTTGCGCAACATTGAGCACTGAGCTATTATCACTTAGTTATTTGTTCACTTAGAGAAAGTTTATGTAATTTAAATGTTTCTTCAGATTTCGATGAATTCTAGAACTTGTTTGATGGTCACTCGAGGCGAAATCCTAGACTGTGCAACATTAGGGAAATGATTTAGGCCATCTTTGGACCGTTTGAGCCTTAATAGCCACCTTTGACTGAAATTGATCCCTAGTTACCCCCTTTGAGCCTTTGTAAGCCTTTTCCTTTGTTAACTCACTAAAAGATTTCCTAACCTCAAATGAATTTGTTCCAAACATTTTATCCCTTACCTATGAGCATGTAGATCATTCACAATTAAATTCTGAGCTATGTTCTGGTTTTGGGAAGTTAGAGGAGGTTGGGATGTGTCATGAGCAATGCAAGTGAGTTCTATTGTGTTTTTAAAAAAAAAGCCAATCTGTACTTATCGTCCACGTACTTACACATTGAGGACAATGTGTTGTTTAAGTGTGGGGGAGGGGAAGTGTAATATAAAAAAAAAAAGAAAAAAAAAGAGAACAAAAGAAGAAGAATAAGAGATCTATACCCTTAAGTGTTCTTAAAAGAATGAAACAACAAAGTGTGGGGGTGTAGTTTTCTTTTGTTTTCTGCAAAAAAAAAAAAAAAGATTGAGTGTTCTAAATAAGTATGGAGGAGTAACCTGGTGAATTGAAATGTTGTGTTATAAGGTTGAGCTCTACATAGTCTTGAATGATTTATGTGTTTGTGGGTGATTTGAGCCAAATTATTATCCTTTATCATACCTTCACCCAAGCCAAACGTTACAAGCTTAATAAAGTCCTACCTGATCCTTGGTGTTGTGCATGTCTACATTAGTGGAGAGTGACTTGAAAAGCAGGCCTATGGAGTTCATTTATACACACATCTTCAATATTAAATATGATTCATTTTTATGCATAAACTCATCCGGGTTACAAGTGATTAGGTGAGAATGGCTCTACACACACACACTTGAGGAATTGAAATGAAGCGAAACTAATCTTTGAGATAAAATTCTTGATCAAGTGCATTATTTTGAAGTTTTCCTTGGGTTATAATTAAGTACAATCTTTGAGGCCTATTTGCAAGTTGAAGCATTTGTGTGTTTTAATTTTTCTTGATTCTGTTTCGGTTTAGTTTTGTTTTCATCGTTGTTAGTTGCTCGAGGACTAGCAAAGTCTAAGTGTGGGGGAATTTGATAAGTGTCTATTTATATATCATTTTCATATCAATTCGTCCATGTTTCTTTGCTATATTCCTTGGTATTTTTATGTTTTTGTGTGGTTTTGATGTTTGTAGGAGTTTTGGAGCAACTTGCACAAAAATGGAGTAAAACCCTTCATTTTCACCTCTGCTAGTCAACCATCTTCTCGGATTTAATTGTATTGATATACAATGAACCCGATGACATATTATATACCGTTGGAAAGCTCTCGAAGTCTATTTTCTGGAGAAATTTACGGTTTATAAATCCATTCAGTGTACCAAAAGTTGTAATCAAAACAGTGTGAGATGTATAGAAATATAATTCCACAAGCCACTGTAGCATGTATAATACGGGGCACTGTAGCAATTCACTGTAGCAGAGTATTTAAACACATTTTAGGGTTTTATTTTGATAACTTGAAGAGGGGAGAACGTGGAGGAGGCTGCATCTTTGGATTTCTCTCATCTCTTGGAGTTCTTGAAGGAGATTGAAGGCTTGGAAAGAGGAAGAACTACAAATCCTAAGAGATTTCATCAAATTTGCTAAGTTTTCCCTTTCCCTTTCATTTTCTGGAATGTCTCCATATTGTATTGTATTTGTATTCTATTTGAATATGTGTAACTAAATCTGAATTGGTTGAGGGTGATTTCAAAGCCCTTGATATGGTTTTTATGAATTGATTGTGCAAGGAATTGTTATCCAATTCTCTAATTGAAGTTGCTTGTATTTTCCCATGTTTAATGCTTATGATTGCTTGCTGGATTGTATTTGGGTGGCCAACTGAATATAATCTGGATATTGTCTATTGCTAGACTAGAAATCTTGATCCGTAATTGTCTTGAATTTCTAATCATTAGTAGCAAAATTGTGATCAGAGATTGCAATTGGAGAATATAACCTAAGTTAAATAATCCGAGCTTGTGTGTTTATTGCTTAGATCAACCTGTCTTTCTTTTCATAATGCATCCATTGAATTAAATTTAGAGAGCTTGTTCTAGGTTGTTTAATGGATAGAGATTAAGTAAAGAGCCTATTTTATTTAACAACAAAGTAAGGAAAGATTGGGATAACAGAGCTTGTTGTTATCTACGGTTGATAACTTCAATGCTGTAATTGGATGACAATTCTACGATTAATTCGCAAATCCATATCTTGTGGTAGAGAAGGATCCCTTAACCAGATTTCTCTCATTGATTTTTCACTCAAATTAACTTTTTGTTTTGTTATTCTTCATTTGCATTCTTAGTTCATTTGGTTAATCATTCAACAAAACCCCCCTTATTTAATTTATTGTTGCTGAAAAATAACAAATTCAATTAGAATCAATCCTCGTGGGAACGATATCTTACTTATCACTTTATTACTTGTGCGACTAGTATACTTGCTAGTTTCGAACGCATCACTCATCAACTGTGAATAAATATGATGTCAAGGTTGACAAACCACAAAATGAGTGGATTCAAGCTGAATATCCAATTCCTGGATGGAATTCCAAACATATTAATGCTATCTTCAATGCTGTTAATATTCAACAATTTGGTTTGATTCAAAGTGCACCATTACAGAGGAAGCTTAAGACATTCCTGAGGTAAAGAATGAAGGTACCGACACTGTTCAACGCTCTAAGTTGCTTTCTTAACTATTTAATTTGAAAATTGACAATGCATGAAGATGAATCCATTGGTGATTTTTATACTAAGCTTTGTGAGATGAACTTGAAGTCAAGAACAAAAGGAAAAAGCATTGTCTTTACTATTGCATCAAACAAGATTCAAAGTGATAACAAAAACCTTGATGATTCTAATGAAGAATAGATTGCCTATTTGACAAAGAACTATGTCACATGTATGAAGAAGGACTTCAAGAAAAAGAATCAAGGAAAGTCATAGAAACTAGAAAGCTGCGATGCAAAGAAATTCCTTTAAGAGCCAACAAAGAAAAATCAAGAAAATTCTGACAAGAAAGGTCAAGTATAGTGTTTTGAGTGCAATAGATACAGGCATATTCAATCTGAGTGTGCTAATGTGACGATCTGGGTCGAGGCCCTACACCTCACCTCTTCACAGGTTCCACTCCGGTCTGAACCCAATCGCACAACTCCATGTATTGTCCGCTTTGGCCTGGCCCATTGGCCAACAGGCCTCACGACTTTGTCCCCGAAGGACGCGTCCCCCACTCAAACCCAGGACCTCCTCAAAGGCGCCCGCAATTCATCATGAGTACCATTCTAGCTAGAGTGGGGGACGCGTCTCTCGGGGACAAAGCCGTGAGGGTGTCTAGTTAGTGGGAAGGGTTGTGCGGCCCTGTGTGCCGGGCCCGACGCGGACAGCCCAAAGCAGACAATTCGTGGTTATATGGGGCCTGCAAGTCGTCACATAAAAACGCGTGTTTTATTGTGACGATTTGGGCCAGGGCCCTTCAACCCACCCCGTCCCGGTACTCCGCCGGTCTGAACGCAATCGCACAGTAAACCGTATTGTCAGCTTTGGCCTGGCCCACTTGCCAACATGCCGCACGGTTTTGTTCCTGAAGGACGCGTCCCCCACCTGAACCCGGGACCTCCTCAAAGGCTCCCGAAATCCATCATGAGTACCTTTGAGCTGCCAGGTAAAGAAGTTTTTGTTTCCCCTGTAAGCTCCTTTAAATCAAGCCCCAAAAAAGTAATAATATTTGTTCCTACTTATTATTTTTGTAGTGCCAAAAGGTCACATTTGACTAAGGTGTCATAAATTGTTGAGTCTTTTGCATAAAAGATCAAAATAGTTCAGGCAGTCACCAAAGAAACAACAGGTTTGGGTTAACATACATCTAATTACTTGCAATATTGCTTTTACTGCTTTTAATGCTTTAACTAATGATGTTTGGTATTTTGATTGTAGTTGTTCAAGACATATGATAAGTACTACGAAATTTTTGGAAAGCCTTGAGTCATACAAGGAAAGAACAATAACTTTTGGTGATGAAGCAAAGGGCAAAGTGCTAGGTAAAGCTACCTTGTGTGTTAATGGCTTACTTGAACTAAACAACCTTTTGTTTGTTGAAGGTCTTAAAGCTAACCTGATTAGTATCAGTCAAATATGCGATGATAGGTATGTTGTCAAGTCTACACAAAACAAATGCATGTTTTAGAGGATAATGGAGACTGCATTCTAGAAGTTAATAAGTCCTTGGATATGCTATTTGTTAGCAAAATTGAATCCATTTCATGCTAAAGATAAAATATTTGGAACAATGCCATCAAAAGTTAAGACGTCTAAATTATATAGACTTAGTTAAGTTAACTAAGATAGGTGCAATTAAGGTGTTCCTCCTAGACTTGATGATAAACTAGATGGCATTTGTGGACCTTGTCAATTAGGATAACAGATTAATCCAAAAACACATCTTAGTACATCTACAATACTAGATCTGCTTCATATGGATCTTATAGGTCCCTTTCAAATTTAAAGCATTACAGGAAAAAAGGTATGTGTTCGTTTGTGTTGATGATTTCTCTAAATTTACTTGGTTTGATTTCATTAGAGAAAAATTCGACATATTTGAAAATTTCAAGAATATTTGTGTTAAACTGGAGAATGAACAAAATAAAAACATTGGTAGTATAGTAAGGATTTGAAGTGATCATGGTACAGAGTTTTGAAAATGCAAGCTATGCAAATTTTTGTAAATATCATGACATAGCACATGAATTTTTAGCTCCTTAAAAACCTGAACAGAATAGAGTTGTGGAAAGAAGAATAAGACTCTACAAAAGATGGCAAGGTGATGTTAAACAACAAAAAGCTAATCAAAAGGCTATAGGCAGAGGCCATAAGCACACTTGATATATCTCAAATAGAGTGTTCTTAAGACCATGAACAAATCAAATCCCCTATGAAATCTTCAAAGGCAGAAAAACAAATATGAAGCATTTTCATGTTTTTGGTTAGAGGTGCAATATTCTTAATAACAGAGACTAGCTGGGCACGTTTGATGGAAAAAATGATGGAGTGTTTGTGGAATTCGCAACAAATAACGAACCCTATATAGTTTACAATTTGACGATTGAAACCGTCATGGAATTTGCAAGTGTAGTTTTGGTGATGCTGATGATTATTCAGATTATTGACAGAAAGAACATACAATTAGTTTCATACAAGATGCAAAAAATTCAAATCCAGTTAGTATAGATAGTAAGGAAGAACAAATTACAGTAAAGAAAACAACTGTAGTTAACTCAGACAGCACAAAACCATCTGATAGTATTAATCTGGATAGAAATCAAATCAGAGATGGAGCAATAGAAAAGGATTTGCCTTATTGGATTCAAAAGGCACATTCAACATCATCAATCATTGGAAGTCTAGAAAGCACAATGAATACTATAAGCCAGGTAATGAACATGGTAAGTCATTCTTGTTATGTCTCTTTGGTTGAACCCAAAAATGTTAATGAAGTATTAAAAGAGTATGTTTGGATTCAAGCAATATAAGATGAATTAAATCAGTTTAAAAGTAACAAAGTTTGGATGTTAGTTCATAGGCCTAAAGATGCAAATGTAATTAGAATTAAGCGAATTTTTAAAAATAGAATTGATGAAAATGCCAAGCAATTAGGAACAAAGCTATATTAGTTGCGCAAGGTTACACTCAAATTGAAGCATTGATTTTGATGAAACCTTTGCACTTGTAGCTAGACTTGAAACAATCAGATTGTTACTAGCCATTGCATGCTTGCTTGATTCTAAACTCTATCAAATGGAAGTTAAAATAGCCTTCTTGATTGGCTATCTTAATGAGGAGCTTACGTAGAGTAGCCTAAGGGATTTAAAGATCCAAAGCCCAAGAGCTTGGTATGAAAGGTTGACAAACTTCTTGATTCAAAGAAGTTACACTAGAGGTAGTAATGACAAGACCTTGTTCATTAAGCATGCTTCTAGCTATATCATTGTTACACAAGTGTATATTGATGATATTGTTTTTTGCTCCACTAACAAGAAGAAAGCTAATGAGTTTGTTGAGTTAATACAGAGTGAATTTGAGATAAGCATGATGGTAGTTGAGTTAAACTTCTTTCTCGGTTTACAAGTGAAGCAACTAAAAAATAGAATTTTTTTTTCACAATATAGATATTGTAAAAACTTGGTAAAGTAGTTTGAACTTGATAAATTTAAGGCACTTAGAACAACCATTGGCACTAAAGTCAAGTTGTCAAGAGATAATGCAGGTGAAGATGTTGATCAAAGTCTCTATAGAAGCATGATTGGAAGCTTCCTCTACCTGACTGCAAGTAGATTGGATATCTATTTCAGTGCTGGTTTATGTGCTAGATATCAATCAAGTCCTAAATAATCTCATTCGACAGCAGTGAAACGGATCATTAGGTATGTTCACGGTACAACAGTTTTTTGGGATATGGTATTCTAAGGACAAAAATGCTTGTCTTGCAGGGTATAATGATGCTAATTGGGTAGGCAATTTAGACGATAAAAAAAGCACAATTGATGGCTGTTTTTATCTTGGAAACAACTTGGTTTCATGACATAGTAAGAAGCAAAACTCAATTTCATTGTCAAATGCAGAAGCAGAATATATTGCTATAAAGAGTTGCTACACACAATTGTTGTAGATGAAACAAATGCTGAGTGATTACGCATTGATCAAAGCTCATAATAGTGTTTTGTGATAATACTACTGTAATAAACATCTCAAACAATCTAGTCCAACATTCAAGAACAACTCACATTGACATAAGGTATCATTCCATTAGAAAGCTTGTTGAATCAAAGGTAATCTATAACGAACACATCTCAATTGAGAATCTACTAGTTGACTTGTTCATAAAACACTGGATGCATCAAGGTTTGAAAAACTAAGAAAGGCCATTGGCGTTTGTCAGTTATCTGAATAAAGACAGTGTTTAGTCATGTGGCACAATTGATGGTTGTTTTTATCTTGGAAACAACTTGGTTTCATGGCATAGTAAGAAGCAAAACTTAATTTCATTGTCAAATGCAGAAGCAAAATATATTGCTGTAGAGAGTAGCTACACAAAATTGTTGTAGATGAAACAAATGCTGAGTGATTATGGCATTGATCAAAGCTCCATAAAAGTGTTTTGTGATAATACTAGTGCAATAAACATCTCAAACAATCTAGTCCAACATTCAAGAACAACTCACATTGACATGAGGTATCATTTCATTAGAAAGCTTGTTGAATTGAAGGTAATCTATAATGAACACATCTCAACTAAGAATCAACTAGCCGACTTGTTCACAAAACACTGGATGCATCAAGGTTTGAAAAACTGAGAAAGGCCATTGGTGTTTATCAGTTATCTGAATAAAGATAGTGTTTAGTCATGTGGTTCATATCTGAAACATCATAAGGTACTTTGTAAATCAAGCATGTTTGGGCTAGTTTATTTGTTTAATATTACTAGCAAAATAAAGAAACATAATGCAAAATATAGAAAAGGCTACTAGTAAATGATGTGTGAAAGCCATCCACCAAGAGTAACTTCAATGTATCTAGGAAATATGTTACAGTCACTCACTCAAATGGAAAAAGGCCACCTCTATACTGTTAGAGATCTCTCTAAGAGTATGGATGTTTTTCTGTAATATGCAAACATTATTATTATAAATGAATAAAAGTTATTATTTATAAATTATTGTGAGCGATCTCTCGCACCCAGTTCCTTGTACGGGCTCCCTTTTGGTAGCTTGGAAGGCCATACGGGCCAGGTCATAGTGATAAGGCCCGGAGAATATGTTGGAGTCTCCACCCAGGTAAATAATCGTGGAAAAGTTTGGCTGACGGTAGCCGATCCCTAGGTTTGGACATAATTACCCATCACCTCTTCAAAGACGAGTTCGAAAAGTTAGGTATGGGTTACACCCACCCAGATGTTAATCCGGCCTACACTATAGGTTTATTGAGTTCTAAATTCTAATGTCATTAATGTTATTCTCTCTAGATCCTAAGTTTTACTATGCATACAACCGCTTTTATCTTCTTATTACATGTGAGGTGTTGACAGTTTATATACATACATATAAAGGGGAGGAGAATTGATTACATTTTCATCAAACATGGAGGAAGGGATTGAGGATTACAATAATTTCCTATAATAATTGCAATAAAATAAATTAAATAATCATAAACAGAAGAAGTTTCCAACTTGGTTCTTTATCTTCAAGTAAGAGCATTAGTAATAATAGGCATAATTAAAGTAAATATTAATCTAAATGTGTGATTTCAACACTAATTATGGCACTATTAATCATTAATCAACTACACTAAGCATACATAATTATCATCTAAACATCACATAATCAACTACTAATTAACCACTAATCATGCTTAATTAACCCTTAATTAACCACATAATTAACTACTAATTAACAAATAATTATCTATTAATCATGCACAATTAACGACTAATTAATGACAAATTATCTGCTAATTAACTACGTAATTAACTACAGAACACGTTTAATTAAACATCTTATCCTAAACTACACATGGCAATTAACTACTAATTAACTAATCCTAAGCATTTCAATTAACTACTAATTAACTAGAGTAATCCTAAACTAAGGATGGCAATTAACTACTAATTAACTAAACTAATCCTAGACTAAGCGTGGCATAATTATTTCTAATTATGCCTAAACATGGCAAACTAAACTAAATAGAATATTTAAACTAAAGAGGAGGCCTTCAAAAAGCTTACCAAATTTCTAATTTAATCGAAAGCCAAATCTTTGACTAGCATTGACACCCCAAAATTCTTTAAAGGATATCAAGAACACTAAGAAAACACTGAGAAATATTTATAATGAAGAGAGTCTTTAAAAATATTTAGAATCCATCAAAATATGAGTTTTTTTTTGGGTATTTTTGCGCCGAAAACTGCTTTTCAAGAACCCAGGGTCGGGTTATTTTATATAGGCTCTTAAGAGCTCGAAAATGAGCTCTTTTTCCGATGTGGGATTGTAGCTATAGGCACGCGCCTATAAGGTTATAGGTGCACACCTCTAACTAGAGGCGTCACTAGGGTTTCAAAGGTTCGCGCCTATAATCCTAGAGGTGCTAGCCCTAGCTTACAAGCACCAACCCTAATTCTGATGCGTATTGATTCGCATTGGGCAGACATAATTCATAGGGTCTAGACCACTCCCTCCACCAGTGCTGTATCGGTCCTAAGCCTACTTGGCTTTCCACCTCATTTCAGTTTTGAATCTCGGTGTTCTTACAAGTTAGGAAAGGCTTTTGATTACTGTCTCTAGCTATCATCACTGGCGTTCAAAACCATAAGCAAAATTTCAATGCTTACAATTTACCCCCTACTTTGGAGGGGTTTGTGGAACACAAACATCGAACAAAGTATACTATACCTTGCACTTACCTGCTTTGGGCTTGATGTCTGGATTCCACTAGGTTTTACACCTCTTGGTGGTTTGCTCTAATTGAATTGTGCCTCTTGGCGGCTTGAAGACCTTCTCCAGTCAAATTGAAGTTGAGTACTCTTAGTCTGAAGACCTTGGTGCATGTCCTTTGACGAGGTCTCGAATAGGGGTCAGATGCTTTCATCTTGATGCCTATGCTTTCATGAGTGTTTAACTTAATTTGGATGTTTTCATCTTGGTGCCTTTGTTTTCACGAGGACTTTACTGATTTTAGATGCTTTCATCCTAGTGCATGTGCTTTCATGAGAGCTTTGTTGAGACTAGATGCTTTCATCTAGGCGCTTGTGCTTTTACAAGGGCTTTGCTGAGAACTGGATGCTTTCATCCAGGTGCTTGTGCTTTCATGAGGGCTCTGCTGAGACTGGATACTTTCATCCAAGTGCCTATGCTTTCATGAAGGCTTTGCTGAGACTAGATGCTTTCATCCTAATGCCTATGCTTTCAGGAGGGCTTTGCTGAGTCTGAATGCTTTCATTCTAGTGCCTGTGCTTTCACGAGGTTTTGTTGAGACTGGATGCTTTCATCCAAGTGCCTGTGCTTTCACGAGGGTTTTGCTGAGACTGGATGCTTTCAACCAAGTGCCTGTGCTTTCATGAGGGCTTGACTGATTCTAGATGCTTTTATCCCAATACTTGTGCTTTCACGAGGGTTTTGCTGAGACTGCATGCTTTCATCTAGGTGCCTGAGCTTTCACATGGGCTTGACTGATTTTGGATGCTTTCGTCTAGGTACCCGTGCTTTCATAAGGGTTTTGCTGAGACTGGATGCTTTCTTCCAAGTGCTTGTGCTTTCACGAGGGCTTCGCTGAGACTGAATGCTTTCATCCAGGTACCTATACTTTCACGAGCGCTTTATTGGGACTGGATGCTTTCATCCTAGTATGATTCCATACCTCTTAGGGATACCTTCATGCGATTCCACGTTTCTAAATTTTGATGTTCTTCCACACTCTCTGACAATCTCTGGTGTGATTTTCATACTCTCTAAAGACGTCTTCACGTGTCAGGATTTTGGTGCCGTTTCAAGCTCTCTTATAGCCTCCAATGTGATTCCATACTCTCTGAAGATTGTCTTATACTACTTAGCGATGAAATTCTGCATCCTTTGAGTGAGCTCGTTGAAATTCTAAATTTTGTTGTCCTAACGTGATTTCACGCTCTCTATTTGGTGCAATTCTGCACTTTTTCAATGTCTTCGTATTGGTTTGCACTCCCTGGGGATATTGGTGTAATTTTGTCCTCGGATGGGGATTGAATCTGGTTTTATTTTTGAACATCTTGAGGCCTTTTTAGACCATGGTTCTTATACAAGTTTCTAAGCTTCTCCACTGGTGAATGTTATATTTCTTTGCAAAACTTGGTCACCACTTGGCTGTATTCCATTCTGATCCTCGCTTTTCTACTCATTCTAGACTGCATCTAGAAAGGTCAATTCCTGCCCACATTCCATTCAGAGTCTCACTACGATTCAACATTCTTGCCATGCTTTGTCTTTTCTTGGCTATAATTCCCAAAAAATTAGTTCTCAACTAGATCACTTATTTTCAAAGAGGCTGGTCTTCCTATCTTTTACTGCTACTATTATTCCAGGAGGTGCTGTTCCTTCTTCTTTCGGGGGTTGCCCCTAACATTTGACTAAATTGAGTTTGTGTTACGCTTCTATCTCATGAGGAGGTGGTCCTCTCTCTTTTATTACTGTTGCTATTCCCAGAGAAGTTAATCCTTCTTGTTTTCATCTACTCCCAGTATTTGACTGTTTTTCACCTTTTGAAGGCTATTCCTCGACTGCATGCTTTTTTTAATGCACTTTCATCACTCTATCATCTTTTCTTCCAATTTTTCACCAATGACTATTCAGACTTCTCTTTCTTTTGCCTACCTACGATCACGAAGAACATTCTTATCACCATCACTTTATCCTCAACACACATAGAGATTGAATCGACTTCTCAAAGGTTGATGATGTGTCACTATTGGTGGGCCTCAGCTCTCATGTCAATTCGAAGGTTGGTTTTCTTCACTTCTACATGTTATGCTTCATCCTTTTTCTTGCTTCTATCCTTGCACAGTTACTTAACTTGTCTAAGAAAATGTCACGTATGCATGCTTTCATGCTTATGCACTTATGCTAACTTTGCTTAGGTTTCGTAGGCTAGGCGGCCAGTTTTAGCGAGAGATAGACCAGCTTCAGTACAGGGAAACTGACCCCTGGTTTAGATTATCGATTTCATGAGAAAGGATATTGAGCTTCATTGGATATCACACTGAATGGTGTCGTGTACGAGGAAACTAAGGGACAGATGAACAAAGACATTGGAGATAACCCAACAGATGGGACTGGATGATGAAGGCAATAAAAGACATTTTGGTATTTTAGGATTCTTGTGTGTTTTGGTGTTAGGGATTTTTGGTGCTAGACATTATTCATTTTTGGCTTATTTGCTTGTGATTTACATTGGGGATGACTTATGATGCTCAATCCTTTAGAATACATTCCTCCTCTGAAACTATTCTCTATCATCATTCACCATATGGTGTGGTATCCCAAATTGTTTCTACTATTCCCGCCACAAAACTTTAGCATTTGCCTTGCTCCCAGTTTTGCCAAAAAGAATTTCGCTTCCATCCATTTCGAGAATCAGTTGCTACAACCACCTTGTAATTCTTCTTCAGATGTCATGCATCCATGTCTCCTTGTTTCTCCTATGCTTCACAAGATAATTAAGGTGACGGCCTTAATTGAAGTCCCAGATAGATTAACAATTCCTGTAACCAAGTGTTCTTTACTAGGTAGACATTCCTTTGCCAAATAAACTCAACATCGCTTTCCTCAAAGTTGCTGTGCATTTCTCAATCATATTTTTCACTTTAAATGTTAAGGGTCTTTAACCCTGCTTGAAAAAATTCGGTGTTATCTACTATTTTTGCTTGTTCATATCGCTCAAAGGATTCCAAAGCGGCCCAACATAATAAGAATAATGTGCATGATACAAAAAAGTATCCAATGACCATCAAAGCGCTAGCATAGGACGTATCAAATGCCCCTGGATTCAAGCATTCATTGATCCTCACACATCACTCTTCCCTAGTTTCCATCTTCTGTTGGTCCTCATTCACAAAGGAAATAAAACTCAACATACCAGATGTAATAAATCATACACCCCTGGTCTTTGGCTTTTGCTAATCTTTAATTGGAAGAGAAACAAAGCACAACAGACACACAATAAATTAAAATGTTAAATGTGAGTTGTGCATCAATTTGAATCTCAATTTGGTACCTCAAAGATTTCCTAGGTTCAATAGCTCAAAGGGAATACATTAATATTGTGATTTGTTTGACTGTTTCAACTCTAATACTGGAATTACTTCATTGAAGATTTTTCATGTGTATGTTCATAGCCAATCATATTTCACTCTTTGAAGCTCGGATAGCTTTATATGAGAAGAAGCTAGTAATCAAAGGACTATCATAGGCCTGCTTTTCACACCACTCTCCACTAATGTAGGTTTATCACTAATATCAAGGATTATTAGGGCTTTGTCAAGCTTGTAATATGAGGCTAGGTCAAGGTATGATTAGGAGAATTATGAGGCTATCTCAGCCATAGTCACAGGATCATCTTATGAATGAATCGAGAGCATCGATTTCCATCCCTAAATCAATCATTCTGTCAAATGACTTATTTTCTTTCTTTTTCTCTTTCTCATTTTTCTCATTTCCCTTTTTTTCTTTTTTTCTTTTCTTTTCTTCTTCTCTCTTTTTTCTCCTTCTGTTCTCTCTATTTTTTTTCTTTTTTTTTCTCTGAATGCATAGCATTGCATAGGAACCTCTTCCAATTCTTACTTGCTTTGTAAGCACAACTCTCGATGTTCTTTCCTAGAATGTCCATATGCTGTAAGTGAAAGGTATTAAGCAAAAAAAATTTTAGTGTGAGGTTGAATTCCAGTGGTTTGACAAAAAAAAAAAAGACTTAATTAGGCTAAATCGGGGTGCATTGGGGATATGATTCATGCATAGGTTGGCTTGAAAAGGCTCAATCGATCTAAAGAAGGCCTAAATCATTTCTATAACATTGTTCAAATTAGGATTTCACCTCGAGTGGAGATTAAACAGGTTCTAAAGTCTTGTGAGATGTTTAACGCATCACCCTATTCATATAAAGTTTCGCTAAGTAGTGAAAGGGTTCCATGTTCATGGCTATTATGCTCAAATGTTGAAGAAATCAAGAATGAAGCTCAACTAGTGAAAGAATCAATCATGCAAATAACATAATGTTAAGCATTACCAAAAGTCTATTTCCAATGAGTATCATGATTATATCATGGGATATTGATTATCAAAAAGACCACACAACTCATATGTTTTAACTCGAACAATTAGCAAATCAAATCAAATATTTGAATTCAAAATGATCACTGTCCTCACTCTCATTACAGATAGTCTTGCCTAAGTGATAGCTTCATTCCTCATCAAACTTGATTGCCTTGCCCCCAGTTAAATCTATCTGTTCAGAGGAATACAACACTGTTTCCTCCATTGACTCCGAGCTAATAAGGTGGGTGGTGGCTGGTAGGGGTGATGGGTTATGGTGAGTGTTTGGTTGTTTTGTTTTGGGATTAGGAATCCTACCATTGTCAATGAGATCCTATTTCTCATGACGCAACTGGGTGCAATTGTCTGTAAGGTGGCTAGTGTTTGATGGAAGAGGCAATATTTATAGTTTTTATGGTTTGTGATGAACACTTAAATGTGTATGATTAATAAGAGTTTAATCAATTATTTTGCACTAATAGTGTCATAGCATTCCTTAACTTAAGCATATTTATAGTCTTTGTATCTTTTGAATTAGCTTTATCTTATTTCAGTTTTTATTGTAGGTTCGGTAAATTGGGCATAACTTTCTATTTGTAGATCAGAATGGTGCAAATCTTGATTTGTTAGAAAGCTGATTAAAAAATTTTCAAGATTTTATTTCACAAACATCATGAAATTCGAGCTTTTAGTGGAACAAAAATGGGCTTGAAGTGAACCCATTTACAGTTCAGTCCAGCCTAACCATGCCTCCATATTTTAACCATATCTCTTGATATATGTATCCAAATTGTGTGAATCAAGGTGTTCTAGAAAGCTAAGAGAAATATCTACAACTTTCTTGAAAGACATGTATAAAAAATCTAAATAATTTGGTGTTGAAATCGGTGCTCAAAGTCAGTGCACATGATGATCCAAATTGTCAACAAGATGCTTTACAATTGTCCCTTTGTAAGTTGACAAGTTTGCCCTAGAATGTATCTATAAATAGAGATGCATTATGACCCATTGGGGCATCTTGGCTTTGGCTGGGATCTCTTATTAATGTATTTTCTCTCTTGTGTTTTGTTCTCTTAATGTTATTAATAAATCTTCTTTTTCTTGCAATTTGTTTTCTTTCTTTCATAATGTTTTGCTAAATTCTGTTTTGCTAAGATGAAAAGATGAAACCCTTGATATGACAATAAGTATCCTCTAACCCTTTAAAATATGCTTAAAAATCATAATCTTTTGTTATTTATTTTATATGATTTATATTTATTTTCCTAATTAATCTTGACACCACTCGTAAAGTGGAGGTCTTGATCCATTGTAGACAATCCTTGACACATCAAATACTTGGATCCTTTTTAGATGTTGTATGGTTCTTCCTTACCAACACAAGTCTAGTTAAGAACTTGACTTGTTGTAGACATATGGTGATTGGCATAGTGGATGCTTGAACCAATTTACAAGAAGTGGTATAAATATTGGTAACGAAACAAATATAATTTGTATAACTAAAATGGGCTTAAATGACATATCTTTCGATTGGAAACTCCTTGATCTATGGATTCCAATTGAATTATAATTAGGTTGTCTATTCTTATTTGATATATCAAGGGCGGATCCCCTAACCTTAGCTTTCATTATTATTGTGTCAATTTCTCTTAATTGTGTATTTTAAGTATTATTGTTTATTACTTATAAAATTGTTCCTTCATTTGCTATGGTAGGTTTTACCATCTATTTCCATGGATGGTTTTACCATATTTTGTTTTTGTTTTACATTTGAATGGTTGGTAGTACCGCCTACCATCTTTTCTTATATTTGTTAACATTATCTTGTTATTTATTTAAATTATTCATATCTTATTCTCTCGTTCTATAGTTTGTACCGCTAAATGCTCTTCATCGTGGATTGACCCCGATTTTGCGTTGTTGATTACTTTGATACGCATATATTTGGGAGATAATCCTTTTGGGATGTGTTAAGTTTTTGACACCGTTGCCAGGGAAGGTAAAATTTGGCATGCAAAATTGTAAGTATTCTCTTTTCTCATTTTAGATCTTAATTTTTTTCTTTGTTGTGTGTTCACCTTTTCTTTTCTTTTTTCTTTCAAATTTGCATGAAAATTGGTCAAGAACATCTAGTGGTAGACTTGTTAGGAAAACATCATTTTCCCTAACAAACATGGCCGATAATCAAGTGGAAAGGTTCATAGATGAAGGGGACAATCGTTTCCAACAAAATGACCAAAACCAACTAAAAACCCTCAGAGATTACATGAATCCAGTAAGGACTAGTGCACCATTGTGTTTAGTTTCTCCTCTCGATGCAATCCATTTCAATTTCAAACTGAGTTTCATTCGACTTTTACCCAACTTTCATGGCCTTGATATGGAGAACCCATATTCAGACTTAAAAATCTTTGAAGAGGTGTGTAACTCTTACAGTGACCCAAATTGTAGCAGAAATACCATTAGATTAAAGTTTTTTTCTTTTTCTTTAAAAGATAAAGCTAGAACAAGGCCACAAAATTTGAGGTCAAGTTCCATCAATTCATGGGATGAGATGAAACAACAATTTTTGAATTTTTTTTCCTAATCATAGAACAAATTCTCTTAAAGACAAATCACCACTTTCACTCAAAAATAAGGAGAAACCCTTTACCAATGTTAGGATAGGTATAAAGAATTACTTAATACCTGTCCTCACCATGGTTTGAAACTTGGAGAGTAGTTGAACACTTCTATGAAGGGTTAACACCTCAAGACAGGCAACTAGTAGAGCCAATGTGTAACGGATATTTTGGAGATAAAGACTTTGAGGAAGCAATTGACTATCTAGATTCATTAGCAAACAAAGCCTAAAATTGGGACATTGCTGACACCTATGAGGTACCAAGCAAAGCCCCACCCTCGACATCCAATAAAGGCATATACAACCTTAGGCAAGACCATGACCTTCAAGCAAAATATGTATCCCCAGCTAGAAAAGTCACGGCTTTAGAAATGAAAAAAGTGTTCAATTGAATTATGTTCAAGAAATTGTCTGTCACATTACAAATGCTGATGACCATCCTGCCAATGATTACCCAACTTTGCCTGCTTTTAGGGAATGTCTCCATGAACAAGCCAATGCCTTGAACTCTTCTAAAAGGCCAAATCACAATCTATACTCACAAACCTACAATCCCGGTTGGAGAAATCATCCGAATTTTAATTGAAAAAATGATAATCATGCACAATCTTCACAAGTCCCTTTTCAAACATAGCAAAATTTACAAAATTCTCATGATCATGCATATGTTCCTCCTCCTAGGAAGGACCTTGAAGAGACATTGCATTCATTCATTATAAAGCAAGAGACTTTCAATA
Organism: Boswellia sacra; assembly: GCA_013180625.2. NCBI lineage: Eukaryota > Viridiplantae > Streptophyta > Magnoliopsida > Sapindales > Burseraceae > Boswellia > Boswellia sacra. Next base: position 24,218 of record SNVD02013214.1, read on the forward strand.
GTCAAACTGTTCAAACATTAGCAAATTTGCCAAACACTCTTGCAAAATTTGCATACACATTTAGCATTCAAGAAAAAGGGAAATTTCCTTCTCAAACATTACAAAACCCCAAAGATCAATCTAACTCAAGCGTGGTAGCTCAAATAACCATTATGTGGATCAATCCAAATCAGTCATGACCCTTCGTAATGGTAAGATTGTTGAAAAATACATTCCTAAACCTTAGGAGAAAAAAGATGAATTGATCTCTAAAGGTCACAAAGAGGTTACCAAACTAAAACTTAGCGAGGAAGAAACAAAATCGCCACCTGTGCCTCCATTTCCTCAAGCATTAGCTACACCAAAGAAGCCAACTCACAATTCTGAAATCTTTGAAATTTTCAAACAGGTAAAGGTCAACATTCCCTTGCTAGATGTGATCAAACATGTACCTTCTTATGCCAAATTTTTAAAAGATTTGTGCATTATGAAAAGAAAGTTGAATATGGAAAAGAAGGCCTTTGTAACCGACCAAGTAAGTGCTATTCTTCAAAACAATAATACAGTGGAATATAAGGATCCAGGTTTTCCTACAATTTCATGTGTTATTGGAGACCATAAAATTGAACAAGCTTTACTTGATCTTGGTGCTAATGTGAATTTGCTTCCATACTCGGTTTTTCAGAAACTCAATCTAGGTGAGTCAAAACCAACTTCTGTGACTCTTTTGCTTGCTGATAGATCAATTAAAATGCCAAGAGGAGTAGTAAGATGTGTTAGTACAAGTCGATAAATTTATTTACCCAGTGGATTTTATCATCTTAGACACACAACTAGTGGAAGTATGTAATTCAATTCTTGTCATTTTAGGGCGTCCATTTTTAGCTACCTCTAATGCTTTGATTAATTGTAGGAATGAGTCATGAAGCTATAATTTGGGAACATGACATTGAAACTTAACGTTTTTAATATGTGCAAACAACCGCATGAAAAAGATGATGAAATTGAGGAGGCTAATATGATTGAAACTATTGTGGAAGACCATATCCGAAAAGGGAGTTTTTCTGACCCTTTGAAAACTTGTTTAGTCAATTCATTAGAATTGAGTATGCAAATGGAGCCTGATCTTTCTAATATATGTTCTTTATTGGATTGTGCATAGGTGATGGAAAACAAAGGCTTGAAACCACGATTCGAAGAATTAGGAGAAATGAATGAAAGCAAAGAAGAGGAAGCTCCCAAGTTAAAACTAAAGCCTTCACCTAAAGGACTAAAATACGCATATCTTAGGGAGAATCAGACTTATCCAGTGATAATTTTTTCATCACTCTCAAGTGAGCAACAAGGTAAGTTGATAGAAGTGCTTAAAAAGCATAAAAATGCAATTGGGTGGACCTTAAAAGACATAAAAGGCATTAACCCTTTGATTTGTACACATAGAAAACATTTAGAAAAAAATGCCAAAACATCCCAACAACCTCAAAGAAGATTAAATCCATATATGAAAGAGGTTATTAGGGCTGAAGTTCTTAAATTACTTGATGTGGGAATTATCTACCCTATCTTAGATAGTAAGTGGGTAAGCACCACACAAGTAGTACCTAAGAAATCTGGCATTATAGTAGTAAAAAATAAAAAGGGTGAATCATTACCAACTCAAGTCTCATCTAGTTAGAGGATGTGCATTGACTATAGAAAATTAAATGCTATCATTAGAAAAGACCATTTTCCCTCACAATTCCTTGACCAAATTTGAGAAAGAGTAGCAGGGCACTCCTACTATTGCTTTCTTGATGGATACTCAAGCTATTATCAAATTTTCATTACACTTGAAGACCAAGAAAAGACCACATTCACGTGCCCTTTTGGCACTTTCGTATTTAGAAGGATGCCTTTCGGACTTTGTAATGCCCCAGCCACTTTTCAAAGATGCATGTTAAGCATTTTCAGTGAAGTGGTTGAGCATTGTTTATAAGTTTTCATGGATGATTTAACTGTCCTCGAAAATTCTTTTGATAATTGTCTTGAAAACTTAGAAAAAGTCTTAAAAAGGTGTGAAGAAAAAGGTCTTATTTTGAATTGGGAAAAATGTCATTATATGGTTACCTCATGGATTGTCTTAGCTCATGTGGTGTCTTCTAAGGGAATTAAAGTGGATAAAGCATGATTTAACTGTCCTCGAAAATTCTTTTGATAATTGTCTTGAAAACTTAGAAAAAGTCTTAAAAAGGTGTGAAGAAAAAGGTCTTATTTTGAATTGGGAAAAATGTCATTATATGGTTACCTCATGGATTGTCTTAGCTCATGTGGTGTCTTCTAAGGGAATTAAAGTGGATAAAGCAAAAATGGAATTGATTTCCCATTTGCCTCTGCTAAAAACAATCAAGGAGGGGTCCGTCCATTCTTAGGGCATGCTGGATTTTATAGGAGGTTCATAAGAAATTTCAGTGCTATATCTAAACCTCTAACCTCTTAATAAAAGATACTCCTTTTGAATTGACTCAAGAATGTCAAAATGCCTTTGATAAGTTAATTGGACTTTTAACAACTACTCCAATTATGCAATCTTTTGATTGGTCATTGCCTTTTGAATTGATATGTGATGCGAGTGACTATGCTGTTGATGCTGTCTTAGGACAAAGAGATGAAGATAAGCCTTATATGATATACTATGCAAGTAAGACTTTAAATGGCGTACAAATGAATTACACAACAACTAAAAAAGAACTACTTGCCGTAGTATTTGCATTGGACAAATTTTGATCTTATTTAATTGGTTCTCCAACGATTGTTTACACTGACCATACAGTTGTGAGATGTCTAATGTCTAAATAGGATGCAAAACCTAGGTTGATACGGTGGATCTTATGGCTCCAAGAATTCAACATCACAATAAAGGATAAGAAAGGAGCCAAAAATGTCGTTGTAGATCATCTGTCAAGATTAACGATAGGTACATTAATTGAAACTTCACCTATCAATGATTTTTTCCTGATGAATTTTTATTCTCCGTTGCTGCAGTACCTTGGTTTGCTAACATTGTAAAGTTTCTTACAACAAGATAAATGCCACCTCATTGGAATGGCTCAAGACAAAAGGAAGTTTTTGACTGAGGTGAAAATTTTTTATTGGGATGATCCATATCTATTCAAATATTGTTCGGATCAAATTATTAGAAGATGTATACCCGACAATGAGGTAAGTAGTGTCATTAATTGTTGTCATTTTGAAGCATATCGAGGACACTTTTCATCTAAAAAAACAGCTGTTAAAATATTGTAATGTGAATTTTATTGGCCCACCTTATTTAAAGATGCACATGCACTTTGCAAAACTTGTGAAAATTGTCAAAAATTAGGATCCATTTCAAAATGAAACATGATGCCTTTGAATCCCACTCTTATTGTTGAAATTTTTGACTGTTGGGATATTGATTTTATGGGACCCTTCCCACCATCATTTGGTTTTTTGTACATTCTTATTGCAGTAGACTATGTTTCAAAATGGGTCGAGGCAATTCCATGTTGAAATAATGATTACAGAACAGTTATCAAATTCTTGAAAGAGAATATCTTGTGTAGATTTGGAATTCGTCGAGCCATTATTAGTGATGGGGGTACACATTTTTGTAATAAACCATTTGAAACTCTAATGAAGAAATATGGAATAACCCATAAAGTTTCTACACCTTATCACCCACAAACAAGTGGACAAGTTGAATTAGCTAATAGGAAGATAAAATAGATCTTAGAAAAAATGGTTAACCCAAACCATAAAGATTGGTCTCTAAGACTTAATGATGCACGTTGGGCTTGCCGAACTGCTTTCAAAATATCATTGGATATGTCTCCTTATAGATTAGTGTATGGAAAATCTTGTCACTTGCCTGTGGAAATTAAGCACAAAGCTTATTGGGCTATTAAAACATTTAACACAAATTTGGATGATGCTTGCAAGTTATGTAAACTCCAACAGAGTGAAATTGAAGAAATCAGGAATGAGACTTATAAAAATTCTAAAATCTACAAAGAAAAAATGAAGGTTTTTCATGAAAAATTCATTGTTAGAAAATCTTTTGAACCTTCAAAAAAAGTTTTTTTGTATGATTCAATATTGCATTTGTTTCTTGGTAAACTTCGGTCTCGTTGGACTGACCTTTCATTGTTAAAAATGTTTTCTCTCATGGAGTTGTTGAAATTGAGAACCCAAAGAATGGTCATGTTTTTAAAGTTAATGGACAACGGTTAAAACCATTCTTTGAAAGATTTGATCAAAATGAAGAGTCCATTGCTTTAATCGATCCTTTTTAAGGATTGATTTTTCCCGGTCAAGTGGCAGAAACAGTACTCCGTGACTTTTAAGGTCGGTTTTTCAGTTCCCTAAAAACTGTTGCTCACCCTGCATTCATTTTCTTTTCTTCTCTCTCATTTTCTTCACATGGATACCATTCTCTCGAATCTACACACACATTTTCCCTCTCTTCCTCAAAATGATTTGCTTAAAATTTACAAAGCTTGTGCAGAAAGACTAAGAATGTTGATGTGTAAGGGTATTCCTACTGATTTAAGATGGTTAATTGAAGCCGATGTTTGATTTTCTTGTGAATTTTCAGATGATCTTGTTTCTCGCATGCCAGGTTTGGAAAAAAGCTCTTACATCAAAAAGGGAAGAGCAAAAAGGTTACAAGTTTGTCACAAATGTGCAAGATAGACTTGTAACCAGCGTTGTCGCTCCTTGGGATTTTTGTCTAACAATCGAGAGGATAAGCTACAATTCATCAAGAATGGACTAAGTAAGGAGTCTTTGGATAATATCCAATTGACTCTTGAAATGCATTCTTGTGGAATTATGCAGCGTGAAATTTTGAAATTATGGACACAATTTCGAGAAGAGCACGAACGTTATAGTCTTGAAAATCTGACTAAAAATGACCATATTTGTCAGTTTATAAGAAATCTAGATAGGAAGCATATCCCTAACTCATAGAAGGTGTTTAAGCCGTTTCTAATGTAAAAACCAGAGGAAGATGTGAGCCACAGTCACAACTACCTATACATATGCGTGTGTGCTATCATTTTTGAATTTATATGCCTTCTAGCTGCCATTTTTGAATTTATATCTTTTGGTTGACTTATGCATTTATGTTGTCTTATTTTTGTCATTTTTTTTGAATTTCTATATTTTATTTTCAAACTTGTTCAACAAACATTCGAGCTACCTATATGGATGTCATCATTAGAATACCTTTTTGCACTCTATAAATATGATATCTCTTGTTCTCCTCTTCACACATATAGTTGAGAGTTGTATAGACATGGAGGGAACCTCAAAACATCCAATCCAAAAGATATGTGTATTCTGTGGATCTCGACTTGGCAAAAGTGAAGAGTTTGTAGCAGTAGCAAATTATCTTGGTAGGCTATTAGCTGAAAGAAAGTTACATGTGATTTATGAGGGAGGTAGCCCTGGTTTAATGGATTGTGTGTCAACAACTGCACTCTTAGGAGGCAGTCAAGTTTTAGGTATTATTCCTAAAGCTTTGGCTGTAGAAAGCATCATTGAAAAAACAGTTGGGTAGGAGTTACAAGTCCCTTCTATGCATGAACAGATGACATATATGCTTATCAATTCAGATGCCTTTACTGCTTTACCAGGTGGCTTCAGTACTTCTGAAGGAATTTTTCAAATTTCTTCTTGGGCCCAACTGAATCTCCATAAAAAACCCATAGATTTGTTGAATGTTAAAAATTTCTTTGATCTTTTGATACGTTTTGTTGATGAAGTTGTTGAATAGAATTTTATCCCATATTCGGCATGCAGATCCTTATTTCTGCCACTACTACTAATGAATTACTTGACAAATTACAAGCAGTTGAGTATGAACCTGACCCAGCAATAACTCAAATTAATTGGTCATGGGGACAAAACAAAAAGTGCAAATTGGATATGACGCTTCGTTTGTAATTTTTCTTGTCTTTTGTTTTATTTGTAGAATTTTATTTTACGTGTCTTCCAGCTTGTCTCTTTTGAATAACTGAAGCTTTAGGTAATGTCTCATATACTTTATCTCTCTACATTTAAACATTGAGGACAATGTTTCATTTGGTTGGGGGGGAAGGATAGTAGACATAAGTATGTTTTGAATTTTCTTTTTCTTGAAAAAAAAAAACGAGTTAGTAATTAGATTCAGAGTGCGGTGTAAGGAGTTCAAATCCTCTTGAGACGCATTCTGGGTCAGGAATGGCAGAGTAAGGAGGACCAGTTTGAACTCTTGAAACCCATTCTAACCAATTTGTCATTTTATTTTGATTTTGTGAACTCATTTTAGCAAACTTGATATTATTTAGTCTTGATTTTTGAATTTTATAACAAGGAGGTCTTATTCATTTCACTTTGAATCATTCAAATCTATGAACTCTCACAACCTTATCATTTAATAAATTGTGTGCTTATGTGCTCATTAAGCAAGTATCTATGAATCTTTCTTCACATACACACATACCTTGATGTATGATTGTGGGTGGCGAAATGAAATATTGCAATATTTGAGTTCTTTTGTTTTGTTTAGGATAACAACAAAAGGAAGGGGAAAGTTAAAAAAAAGGAAAAAACGTGAAAGCAAAAAAAAAAAAAAGCAATTGTGGATAAGTTTGGTCTCATAGTCTCCTTAATTCGAGTAATTAAGCCCAAGGGGTGCCTCAACACCTAATACTGTAAGACCAACTGGTTTGGGAGCTATTGGCCTAAAGCTCGTTATATGGATTAAGGAGAAAGCTTAAGGGGATTGAACATTGCACTATCCACAAGTTTCTAAGCAAAAAATAAAGCACTGGCAATCGGAGTAGTTAAGCTCGTCGGGGTGTCTTAACACCTAATGCCCTAAGGCCAACTGGTCTGGGAGTCATTAGCCTAAGGCTCGCTACATGGGTTAAAGATGCATCGTTTTAAAAAAAATATAAAAATAAAAATAATAATGAATGAATGCTTCCTGCCTAAGGATGTAAGCCTTAACAAATATTAGAACTGATATGGCTTCTTTCTAAAAAGCCCTATAGTCATGTGTCGACTGAGCATAAAAAGAAGGTTTGTTAATATCTTGACTGAAGGGTACATGAGTCATTTTAAAAAAAAGAGAAAAAATCGGTTGAGAATTTGTTTATTTGGATTGAATCAAGGAAAGTGCAATAATGACCACCTTGGATGTAAAATTCTATAAATCACTACTAAATAATAACGCTTTAATTGCTAGGGACTGGCAATAAACTGGTTGGGGGGGTGTGATGAACACTTAAATGTGTATGATTAATAAGAGCTTAATTAATTATTTTACACTAATAGTGTCATAAAATTCCTCAACTTAAGCATATTTGTAATCTTTGTATCTTTTGAATTAGCTTCATCTTAATTTCAGTTTTTATTGCAGGTTCAATAAATTGAGCATAACTTTCTATTTATAGATCAAAATGGTGCAAATCCTGATTTGTTGGAAAGCTGATTAAATCATCTTCAAGATTGTATTTAAAAGCATCATGAAATTTAGGCTTTTGGTGGATAAAAGTTGGGCTTGAAGGGAACCCATATGCAGTTTCAGTCTAACCTAACCATGCCTCCGTATTTTGATTATATCTCTTGATATACATATCTAAATCGTATGAATCAAGATATTCTAGAAAGCTGAGAGAAATATTTACAACTTTCATGGGGATCTATGATCAAAATTGTAAATAATTTGATGCCAAAATCGGCGGTCAAAGTCGGTGCCCATGATGATCTAAATTGTCAACAAGATATTTTAAAATTGTCCTTTTGTAATTTGACAAGTTTGCCCCCAAATGTGTTTATAAATAGAGGTGCATTGTGACCCATTGGGGCATCTTGGCTTTGCCTGGGATATTTTATTATTGTGTTTTCTCTCTTGTGTTTTGTTCTCTTAATGTTATTAATAAATGTTCTTTTTCTTTCTATTTGTTTTCTTTCTTTTATAATGTCTTGCTAAATTCTCTTTTGCTAAGATGAAAGGGTAAAACCCTTGATATGAGAATAAGGATCCTTTAACCCTTTAAAATATGCTTAAAAATCATAATATTTTATTATTTATTTTATATGATTTATATTCATTTCCCAAATCAATTTTGACACCACTCGTAAAGTAGAGGTCTTGATCAATTGTAGACAATCCTTGGCACATCAAATGCTTGGATCCTTTCTAGATGTTGTATGGTTCTTCTTATTGACACAAGTATAGTTAGGAACCTTGATTTGTTGTAGACAGATGGTGATTGACACAGTAGATACTTGAACCCATTTACAAGAAGTGGTATAAATATTGGTAATGAAACAAATATAATTCTTGTAACTAAAATGGGCTTAAATGACATATCTTCCTATTGGAAACTCCTTGATATGTGGATTCCAATTGAGTTATAATTGGGTTGTTTGTTCTTATTTGATATATCAAGAGCAGATCTACTAACCTTAGATTTCATTATTATTGTGTCAATTTCTCTTGTATATTTTAAGTATTCTTGTTTATTACTTATGAAATTGTTCCTTCATTTGCCATGGTAGGTTTTACCACCTATTTCCATGGATGGTTTTACCAACTATTGTTTTTGTTTTACATTTGAATGGTCGGTAGTACCGCCTACCATCTTTAATTATGTTTGTTAACATTATCTTGTTATTTATTTACATTTTTCATATCTTATTCTCTTGTTCTATAGTTTGTACCGCTAAATCCCCTTCCTCATGGATCGATTCAGTCTTGTCGGGTTTATTACTTCAACACTCCTATACTTGGGAGATAATCCTTTTTGGATATGTCAGTTTAGTGGGTATGGCCCCTGGTATTGCTTACAAGGCAATGGTAATAACTCAGATCGTGCATGCAGCTTCTCAAAAACTTTGGACAATGGTTGCCCTAAGTTACAGAATTTCTCTTCCAGTGTTGCTTTGCAACATTTAGTTCAACATTGGTGGCCGCTCCCTTGTTCTAAGTATTGTTTCTTAGGTTAGTAACTTCTGGGTTTTATAGAGTTTGTAGAGATGGTTGATATGATGGAGTCAGATATGGTGGTGGAGTTGGAGTTAGCTTCTGGATTAATAGCTTTGTTAGTTGGGCCACTTGCAACTTCAATATCAATAAATATACACTTATCTTGGCAACCTTCTTATTCAAACCCCTCATTTGTTATTCATCTGATTCAAGGACCTCTACCTTCTACAAAGGTTTCCCTTTATTGGCTAATGTGTCCTTGTCCTTCTTTTCTTGCTCCTTTGACACATTGTTACTTGCTCCTTTGACACATTGTTACTTCCTTGCTTACCCTGGTCTAGATGACATTGCCTACTTTCAGTTACTGCTTGTGTCTCATTATCTAGGAAATCATCCCATACTCCCATCATTCTTACTACCTCTTCAATTTCTTTTTCTTGTTCCATCTTATCCCTTTCAACCCTGTCAAAGGAATTCAACACTTGCTATTCAGTCAAACTTGAGCCAATCATGTAGGTTGTGGCATGTGTTTGTATTTCTGGATCCGAAATTTGGCCATTATCAATGAGATTTTAAACCTTACGATGAAGGCGTGTGCATTTATCTATAGTATGGCCAGGCGTTTGATGGAAGTCACAGTGCTCATGATGCTTGAATTTGGCCGAAAGCGGGTTTAGTGGAGGTACAAGTGCAGGGGGTGATAACTTGGATTGGGCACAAGGCTTTTCAAAAACTTGGGACAACGGTCGTCCTAACTGGCTGAATTTCCTTTGTTGTTTAATAGCATTCACATCAACACTTTTGAAGGCAACCATCCTCCTAGATTAAAGTTTCCTTGATTCCTCCCTAAGAAACTTTTCTCCTGTTTGGCTCTGCATCCTCAATCTGGGTGCCAGAGTCACACAACTTCTCAAAAGTCTTCAATGGGTATCCCACAAAATGTTCTCCTATATGAGGAAGGACCTCTTGCATCACTTTTCTCACTTGGTCCATCTCTAATGGCCTGGTCACCATTTGTGTGGCCACTTTCCTCTAGCGGAATAGATACTCAGAGAATATTTCCCTAGGCTTCTGCTTGATTGATTGTAAATCATGCAGCGTTACCCCCAGTTGCATATCATATGATTACTAGTCAACAAACCTTTCGGACGACTCTGTCCACTCTTCTTTCACCTTATCCTCTTGCTCGAGGTACCATTCCACTGCTTGTCCTTCCAATGAGTGGATAAAAAAAATTCAGAACCATCTTTCTCAATTATACCAATTATAATTGTATAGCATCAGAGGTGGGACTTTGGGTTCCCATCACCTATGAATTTTACCAAGTTTAGCATTTTGAACTTGGGTGTTAATCCTTCAATCTATAAGTCAGAAAGGTCTTCAACTTCTTCCATGCCTTCCTTCATCATCATCCCTTGTAGCTTCTCCAGGTCTCTTTTCATAGTTTCTATCTGCCTGGCCTCCTCGGACTTGAGGTACTCTTCCTCATCGTGGAACCCTTCCTCAAGATTGTTGCCTTTGAGATTTTCCTCTATTCTCAACATTATTGTCGTCATTTGAGCCAGGAGGTGGATCTCTACTAGACCCTTCACCATTATTTTGTGTAATCGGCCTTGTACCTGTTGGGAACCTGGCTGCTATCAACTTCATCATCTCTACCATTTGCTGCCTTATGGCATCCATGTTTGCTCTTATTTGATCCATACCACCCATGGGATCTTGCTCTGCCATAATCTCCTCTTCTAATTTGGCTATGCCCTCAATTTTCATATCTTCAACTTTTTGTAGATGACTCACTTATTTGACCCAAGCTATGATGGTTGTAGACACAAAGGGTTAGCATGATGCATTAGTGCATATATGCATGAAATGCAATGCATACTCATACACAGCATAACAACCACAATTACAACATTGATGATATTCCTCTCGATGTACTTCGCCATCTATTTTACCCCCAGTTTACTATAGGACTTAGCTTCTATCCACTTGGTGAAGTAGTCAATCGCCACTACCATATATCGATGTCCATTAGAGGCTAATGACCTTATTTCGCCTATAATATCAATGCCTCCTATAGCAAAACGCCACAATGCTGTCATTCTTTGTAACTCTAAAGGTGGTCGGTGAATCAAATTTTCATTGATTTGGCACTGGTGACACCTCTTCACAAATTCGAGACAATTCCATGGTTAGCCAAAAAAAAGCCCTGTCTCATTATCTTCCTTACTAGTATCAGCAATTCATGTCTGGCCTACATACACCGCTATGGATTTCTTCCATAACCCTTCTAGCTTCTTTCTCATCGACATATCTCAATTGCATCCCTTTTGGCATTCTCTTGTACATTGCTCCTTGATGACAAGTAAATTGTTGGGTCAACCTTCGTGGTACAACCCTATCTTTCTCATTGGCCTCGTTTGACAGAATTATGTCTTCTAAGTATCTCTTTAGATCATAGAACCATGGCTTCTGATCCACTTCAACTTCCATTATATGGGATTCCATGAAACAAATGCTTGTGATATTATGACTGGTTTCACCAATAATTCTTGAGTGCTTACCCAAATGAATGCCAATTAAGCAAAGGCATCTGCCATTTAGTTCTCAGTTTTAGGCAAATGGGTGAAGGTACACTGCTTGAACCTCCCAATCAACCTTCTAATGTGCTCCAAATACGGTTTTAACCTTCCTTCCCTTAGATCCCAATCTTCATTGGCTTGAGAAATGACTAGTTTTGAGTCTCCCAATACCTCTACCTCATCAATGCCTATCGCAATCAAAATTTCCAGCCCAAAAGCACAAGCTTAATATTCAGCCATGTTATTGGTGACTCCAAATTCTAGCTTCTTAACCAAAGGAATGACTTCTTCAGTGAATGAGACTAGCATAACTCCTATTCCATCACCGTTTCTATTAACAGTGCTATCAAAGAACATCCTCCATCCTACTATTGAATTACACCCAGATGTTCATCTGGGAAATCCAACTGCCATGGTTCATCATCGTAAACCGAATTCATGGCCAAGAACTCTGCTACTACTCTTTCTTTCACCATCTTCTTGGTGATGTATTCAATGTCGAATTCTAATAATTGAACCAGCCATCTTGCTAGCTTCCCCATAAGGATGGTGCTTCATAAAGATACTTCATCAAATCGTCCTTTCAGACAGCCTTAATCTTGTAAGACTGAAAGTAATGCCTCAACTTCTTCGAGAGCCATACCATAGCTAAGCATGTCTTCTTCACATAACTATACTTTTTCTTGTAGGGTAGCAACTTCTTGCTAAGATAGTAAGTTGCATGTTCTACGTTGTTCTCATCTTCTTGTGCTAGCATAGCACCAATGGCCTCCTCCTAGAGAGCCAAGTAGAGAACTAGATTCTTGCCAGGTTTTGGCGGTCTTAAAACTAGTGGATTTTGCAAATACTTCTTAATCTTCTGAAATGCTTCTTGGTGTTGATCATTCCATATCACTGGTTAATGCTTCTTTAGGAGTCTAAGATCAGTGCACAAATTGTCATCAATTTGGTGATGAATCAACTGATGTATTGGATCTTCCTAAGAAATCCTCTAACTTCTTTTTCTGTCTTGGGTGATGGCGTCTCTATAACCGCCTTAATCTTGTCAGGATTTATATCTATCCCCTTCTTGCCAACTACGAATCTCAACAGCTTCCCTGACATGACTACAAAAACACATTTCTTCGGATTCAACCGTAGCTTGTACTTCTTCACCCTTTATAGGAATCTGTCTAATGCTTTAAAGTGACCATCTTGAGTCTCGAATTTCACCATCATGTCATCTACATATACTTCTATCTCTTTATGCATCATATCATAAAATAGTGTCATCACCATTCGTTGGTAGGTTGCTCCTACATTCTTCAACCTAAAGAACATTATCTTGTAACAATAGGCTCCCTACTTTGTAATAAAGGTCGTTTTCATCTTATCTTTATTGGCCATCATAATCTATTGTAACCAGAAAACCCATTTACAAAAGAAAACATTACACTAGTGGCGGTGCTGTCCACTAACACATCAATTTGAGGCAAAGAAAAATCATCCTTCGGTGAGGCCTTATTCAAGTCATGCTAATCAACACATATTCGAATCCTTCCATCATTCTTTGGCACCAGCACGATATTGGCTAACCATTTTGGATAGTTCACCACATCTAGGAACTTGGCTTCAATATGCTTGGACATTCTTTCTTGATCTTTTGGGCCCATTCCAGTCCCAACAGCCTCAACTTCTACTTGACCGATTTCATATGCGGATATGTTAGAATTGTATGCTCGACAATGTTTCTATCGATTTTGGGCATGTCATTATAGGACCAAGCAAAGACTGCTTCATCTTTAGTAATTTTTCAAATCTCTCTTTCTTAGGAGTTGTATCAAGTGCAATACGTATATTCTTAGGTTTTTCAATTGTACCAAGATTAATGTCCTGAGTTTGAATGGTATTGATGTCAAATATGCTAATGAAATAAAAATTATCATACATAGTTCCATCAGGAGAAACATCACACAAGTAAGCAAAATTACTTTTCATTGCATTAAACTTGGAAACATACACAATGTCTTCCTCATCTGGACAAATATATCCTCATAATAGATGTCTTTGATCCCCTCTTCAATAAAGACAATAAGGTCAATAACCAAGTCCATTGGCAGCTCTGAAAGCTTCTCTTCCTTGATCTTCATATTTTTCATCTCCTTGGTCAAGTCATATCCCTTGGAGATTCCAGCTTGAAGGATATCCTTGAAAATTTCAAATCCAGGCTTTAACATTCCATTGTAAACCTATGGTTCAGTATCTCCTACATACTTCGTATCCTGAGCTCAAAGTCTTCTTCTTCATCGCACATATGGCCTAACCCTCTTCTACTGGTTTGACCTCTAAAATGTGGAAGGGATGGTAGACCACTTTTATTCTTCCCAAGCCCAATTCTTGGCAAATACCCTTGTTTCTTCATTATTCCAACAACAATCAGACTGATCTCATCGATCATGGCTACATGGAAGCCTTTTATGTAAAATATCTCTCTAACCTTTACACTTAAGGCAGCGGGTGCAAGGGTTGAGGTAACATGAATAGTCATAATCTCCCCATCCATATTGAATTGGATTTTTTGATGCAAAGTGGAAAGAACCCCACCAAGTGGATGGAACCATGCTGGCTCAATAAAGTAATAAAGGTGATAGGAATGTCAAGTATGGTGAACTCAATCACAACTTTGATAGGCCTAATCTTCACTAACACCTTAAAAATCCTAATAGCACTCTTCTTCGAGTCATCATAAGCCCTGATCACCATCTCACAAGGCTCGAGGTCATCTTCTTCAACTCTAAACTTATGCAATATCTTTATAGGCACAATGTTAATAACAGACCTACCCTTCACCATGATGCAAGGGAAAATCTTCCCTCTAATCTCCATGGTGATGAATAATGGCTTATTGTGATTCATTCTTTCAAAAGGCAAATCATCATCGATGAAGGTGATTACACCTTTTTTTTTTATCCCTTTAGGTTCTCTTCTAGTCATGGCAGTCAACATCTCATTTGGAGTCGCAGCCATTGATATCTCCACCTCTACCAAAGCTTTCACCATGACTTCTTTATGCTTTTGGCATAAGATCAACAAGTCCCAAATGCTAGCATTCACTTGAGTTTTCTTCAACTGCTTGATGACTTGGTCTTCTTCTTCTTTGACCTCTTCCTTGGCAACTTCCTTGCCCTTCTCGTTCTCAATTGGTTTCTCCTTCTCTTTCTCATGGTAGAACCTACCACTCCTTGTCACTCATTGTATATTCTACATTCTCTCCCTTGAGTGTTTCTCCCTCAACTCTAACTTCCTCTTCCTCGTCACTACTAAAGTCAGCCCAAAAGTTGAGAAGGGACTTGACTTTAGGAATGTCATCCCAAAAACCCATAACACTCACCTTTTTGCACCTTCTAGGTAAACTCTCTCTCTTCACAAGGCTTTCAACTCGCTTACCCTTCCTAGCTTCAATACCTTTCTTCACCTTAAGTAATTTAGGTGGTGGGCCTCTTTTAGCCCTTCTTCTAGCCATCCACTTCTTGACAAAAGGACTTATAGATGTGGGCTTCATATTAACGGATGCATCTGTATCCTTAACCTCAACTTCTTCTTCATCTTCTTTTTCTTGTTCGTCTTCCTCATGGTCACTGAGGCACACAAATGCAAGATCTAAGCTTCGCTTGACCCTTTTCATAGCAATGTTGGTCTATCCACCTTTCTTGGTGAAAATCTGGGTTGCCAAAGGAATGGGCTCTTCTTTCACCCTTTTAATGATCTCTTTGGGCTCTTCTTTCTTGGACTTTTCTTCCTTAGGCTCTTCTACTTTAGGCTTCTTGTTCGTGGCTACCTTTCTCATGGACCTTCCTTGCTTCTGAAGCTTGGACTTCCCTCTTCTCTTCACTCTCTCGCCCTTACTTGATCCTCCATTTTCTTTAAAGGAGTTCATAACTTCTTCCTTGGTCAAACCCAACCCAATCATGTTGATCGTTGTGTTGCTTTTTGTGTTGGCTGGGCCTTTCCCCTATCTCTGCCTTGGCTAGTCTCATCCTCATCAACACCATGTCCTCTTGGTGGTGCTTGATTTGGTTGGTTAAGCCCATTTTGCATAGCTTCTACAAGTTGGCTATTTATTGTTGAGGAGTGGTGATGTCAGCCCACATTTGACCCATCTCAATATTGTTGTTTGGTACAACCATTTCAGCAACTGGTTTCTCTTGTCTTCTCAAATGACCCCCTTGTCTAACCCAAGCTATGACGACTGCAAAACAAAGGTGTTAATGCCATGCATGCATGAATGTATGCATGATATGATGCATGCTTATAAAAGGCATAGATAGACTTTCAGCCTTCCAACTTTATTCCTCCCACACACATGAGGTCAAGTCTCTTTCCTAGGATTTTGGTCTCATTCCTAAGTCATCATCATGGGATGTGGGAATGCGAGATTCTCTCTCCTAATTCTATCATTGAAGTTGATGTTGGATTCTTCATGATTATCATAATATGGCTTTTTATGTCATGATAACCTTAACTTATGGCACATACCCTGTTTTTGTTCTTATGGGTGGTTTGACATGTGGCATTCGTTCATGGTTCCATGAGGTTTGAGTCAATGTTATTTTAATCATGTGAAATTTACATCCATGGACATGCATTTCGACATGGGATTTGGACATTCATCATATTGAAAATTTCTTGATTCATCTATATGGGCTTGAGTTACAAGAGTCCAATGGTCTAGGCTTCTTCGAGCAGGAGATGCCCCCTCTCTTTTTATACCAAGTCAATGGTATGTGCTCAAAGGTGGTGACACCAATATGAGTCATTTAAGGGTTGAATAGAGCCAAATACTTCTCATCCCAATACCATGTGGCTAGTTGAGGCAATTCATACTCATTGTATGTAATGTGTAGTGACGTAAGGACTCAAAATAACAAAGTAAGCTATTGGAACTTCGTATCCCAATCAAAATCAACTTCTTATATCCCTACTAGAGTCACCATTTTGAACGGGGCTCTCATCTTGTTAGAGCATTTGCAATCACGAAACTGTGTCAAAGTCTTTTTTGAGACTAAAAGGAACACAAACAAGCCATGGGCCTATCTGGAGGATGGAGTCGACACCCAATTTTCTATTGAGAAAATGGATGATGGCAATCCAATCCCTCGTTTTGGGATCTAAAATACCCTTACCCCTTATAGATGGGTTCGAGAAGTTAGGTACGAGCCTTCCAGCCACCCAGATATAAATTTGGCCTTCACTAGAAAATACCAAATAAGAATAGCTATGCTTTGTTATATAGTCCACTTAAGTTGTTAGTTTTATGCACACATTTCCAATTTTATCTTCTTAAAGACATGTAAGGTGATTTCAATCGATAACAAAGTATATTCATACAAAAAAAGAGGTGAGCAGAATAGATTACAATTCCTTTCAAACATGGGGGAATGGAAGGAGGATACATCATTGTTATTCAACAAGTAAAAGAAATTTACTTCTAAACACTTCAAATATTCAATGATATAAAATATTCCACACATGGCATATTCATGCAAATCATATATTCAATAAAAAATCAATTCGAGATTTGACAAATAAGGAATTCCTCACCACTATATATGACTCTATTCCATGCTTATCAAGCCTCTTCATACACATTCATGTCATTTATTTAATCATTTATTCATTCTAAATAATGGTCCCTTGCCATCAATGTGAGTCCACCATCACTTCATGACATCATTCTAATCATATTTCTAAACAAAGTATTTATGAAATCAATCAATCAGTTGGAATTCAATACAAAGCCATAATCTAGAATTATGGCAGTTCTACTTAGATTTGATAATCCTACCATGGCAATTCTACCTATTCATTGCTATTCTAGCATAACTTAATTGATAATGAAAATTCTAAATATGGCAATTCTAGCATAGACATGACATTTCTAGCCTAATCGCATCAATCATATAGCAACAAAGCTATTCTAGCCTAATCATATCAATCATATCTAAACATAACATATTCTAGCCTAATCATGATATTTATGGCAATATAATCAATCAATCAAGATGATCATAACAATATCAATTAATCAAGGCAAACATGGCAATTCTTACCTATTTCTATGCTGTTTCTTAGCATGCTTAAAAAATAAGTTCATTTCTAGTTATGATTCTAATCTTGTGCTCTAAAGCATGATTCTAAACATTTATTCTTAAACATGACTCTAAGCATTCGTAAAGAAAATAAACTATTAAAAGTTGATTCTAATAAAGGAAGAAGAGGTGACTTATCTTGACAAGTATTTCCATCTTGTAAAATAAAGAAAGGGGTTAAACAATTCATAAAACCCTAATCATACTCCTAAGCATCAAAATAAATCCTCATCATGTTTATTCAAAGCAAAATAAGACCTAGACATGCTTAACCTAAAGCAAAAAAAATAAAGAAGAAATAAAGAGAGAGAAGAGAGAATTACTCTCAAGACATACCCTTTCTGAGTTTAGAACAATAAAACGCGTAAAAAACTTTAAATTAGAAAAGACTCCTTGAATTCTCAAGTGTTCAAGAGGGAGAAGAGAAGATTCCAGTGTGTGTTGAAAAGTGAAGAGACGGGGTGTTTTTATAGTAGAGGGTTAAAATTGAAAAAGGAATGAAAAACTCAAAAAGGAAGGTTGTTAAGGAAATTTGCCAAAATTACAAAGACGACAGTTAGCCAACTATGTGAGGACCATTGACTTGCGGTGGGATAGTTGACCGACTGTAGGTGAATCTTTGGCCAGTGGTAGGATAGCCGGTCGGCTGTCCTGTAACCGTCGATCGGTTGTGGCCTACCAAAGCCTTCACTTTTGCATTTTTTTTTTCAATTTAGTCTCTTTTGACCTTCATCCATTCGATAGTACGTAACTCTTTGAGTTGAACTCTGATTTGTGATCTGTAAAATTCTAAGAAAACTAGACATCTGTAGCTTTGCAACGGTATATGATTCATCATTAGATTTCTCCTGGATTAATTAATGTGATTTTTCAAATTTATGTGTCAGTTTTCAAAGCTTTTAATTGGTTTTTCCTTAACCCTCTTCTTTTTGCTTTCAAGGGCATTTTGGTCATTTTCTTTACTCTTCATTCATCATCGAGCCCCATAAATTTAGTTTCTACAACTAGCCCTAGCTTACAAGCACTAACCCTATTTCTAACACGTACCATTTTGCATCGGGCAGACATAATTCAGAGGGTCTCCACCACTCCCCTTACTGGTACTGCATCAGTCCTAAGCCTATTTGGCCTTTTATCCCATTTCAATGTTGAATCTCGGTGTTCTTGCAAGCCAGGAAAGGCTTTTGATTACTATCTCTAGCTATCATCACTGGGCCTCAAAACCATAAGCAAAATTTCAATGCTTACAATTACCCAAGTGTGACTATATCAATGACTAAAGGTTTTAAAGCTTGTAAATTGACAAAGTTTCTATATAAATGAGATATACCTGAGACATATAACTTTTTCATAGTTCAAAACTAGCTCACAACCTATAAAAAAATGCTGGGCACTTTGTTAGGATAAGGCCATTGTGTCGTTTGTCTTCACTGGGAAAATGGTGAGTCTCTTACCATTTGAAATGGAGACTTCATGACAAAGACACCTATACATTATGAATGCATTGAATATGGGCTATGTAGAGATCGGAATACCATAACCGAATGTCAATTTCTACACCCGAGCACTAAAGGCATTTCTACCTTAATCCTAAGTAGGTAATGTACCTCTAGTATACAGGCTATGGTCTTTGACTAGAATAAAAAGTGAGATCTAAAAGATTAAGGTCAATACCTTCGTTGGTTGGGATTCTAAAATCTGTATGCTAGTAGACACTATACCATAGATATAGAATTCATGACTTCAAAAGGCTTGCAGAATACCACCTTGATGGTTTTACAAGGTTTTATTTGAAAGAATCTTGGTCGAGTGTTTAATGAAAGTTGTTTATTAAACTGAGATTTATTTTAATAAATCTCAACTCATTTAAATGGTGTTAAAACTGGTATCAAGGGCTTAAAATGTAATTGGAGGAGTAACATAGTAAATCATATCTAGCTCTAATTGTTGGTATTTTATGAAAGGCAGTTATGTAAACCTCATGCTCAATGGATATGGCTTAAAGAAATAATTTAATCAGATTAAATTATTAAGCTTTCTACAAAGAGTACTTAATTCAAAAGTGTAACTTTGGACCTATAATGGAATGGGACCAAAGTTAATTGATGGGGCCTACTATAGTTATGAGATAATAAGGTACTGGATCAAACTTATTAGATCTTGTAATTAATTATATCAATCAAGGTCCCTTGGGTAGCTAATATAAATTGCCTGAATAAGGATTGGACTTGAGAAATTAATTATTCAGTTTAAATAGGTTTATTAGGGAATAAAGCCCATGTATTAAATTAAATATATTTGACTAGTAAACGTGCTTGTTATTTAATTAATTTGATTAATTAAATAATAGAGTATTTGGGCCAATTTAATTAATTAGATTAATTGGCTTATAATTAATGTGATAAATTAAAACCCTACACGAAATTTGGGTTAGACCTAATTAAGTATTAAAAGCCTAATTAAGGACTTAATGGGATTAAATTCTAGGAGCCCAGAAAATTAGTTAGACTAAGCCTAATAGGATTAGGTCTCCTCATTAAAATTGGACAGGGATTAACAAAGACATAAAAGGATGAATTTGGTCAGTGTTGTGATAGTTTTTCTAGTGAACAAGGAACAAGCCGTCATTATGCACAGATATTTTTCATGTAGTGACTGTTCACGAGTATAGTTCATGTAATACTGGTCACCGATTATTGTTCATGAGACACTGTTTACTGACCACTGTTCATTTATCATTGTTCATTGATCACTGTTTACTCGACATAGTCCAGTGATTTTAAGACTCCCACACATCTCGCTCAGGCCGTTTTCAGACACACCTCGGAACTGAAGTGGTGAGAAAGCAAATCAAAATTTTAAAGCCTGTACACATAAGATCTTGATCCCGGAGGCTATTCTGCAGTCTTGAAGTGGTCGAATTTGGTGCCAGGTTCCTACAATTGGTATCAGAGCTTTGGTTCCTCCACTTATGAGTGATTAGGTAACAAAAATTGTTTGCTTTCATTGCAAATAACAGGTTTTAGTTGATGTGGTATTAGGGTTTTTCTCTATATGTTTTTTATTACAATTTTTCATGTGATGAATTTCATAATAATTGAATGGCTTTAAATCTGGTTTAATACATGGCCTTAGAGTTTTATTCGTATTTTTTTGTTTAAGGGTATGTAATCTTTGAACGGTGGCCTATATGTCATTGAATTACCCTCAATATTTGTCTATTTTTTGTTGATTATTTTTTTTTGTTTTTTTGAACATAATTGTTTGTAATTATTATGCATGAGATGTGGATTACTTGATGTAAGAAAACAAGATTTGATAGAGGTCAAAGGAGCTATGGAGGCCAGAATGAACATAGAAGAGGCTAAGGTTTAAGCCGTAAAAGTTGTGTGCCAAAAACCCTAGGTCTAAGGGTTTGCACAAATGGGTCTTGGGGTTGCCTTGGAGGCAGCGGCCAGCCCTAGAACAGGTCTAGGGCATGTGGATTTCATGGGGCAAAGGGTTTATTAGAAAGCCCAAGCGTGGTGAGCCCAAGCCCAAAGTGCATGGATTTTGTTGTTTTAAGCCTATTGGGCTATTGGGTGTTGGTCTATGGGCCTTGCTAGGTGGTTCATCACTAAAGTTGGATCCAATGGGCTATTTTATGATGCCTAATAGCTATTGAACAACGAACAATACCATGGTGTTGGGTTTCATGGGTTCACTCAAACCCAAATCCAAGTTAGTTCTAAGTTATTTCATCTAATGTACTTAGTTTATTTTAAAACTTGGGCCCATATGAGTGCAATTGATTTATTGGATAGTATCCCATCTTATCTATGTTGTTTTTGTGATTTCATCTCCCAAAACGGTGACATAATCGGAGCTGTATAGCTCATAAAATCACATTTGCAATTTGTAGGGGTTAAACTGTAAATTTGGAAACATTCCAGATCTATAGGGGTGTTTTTGAAAATTTTTAGAGTTTCCAAACAACTTTGAAACGGTTCGCTAAACACTCAAAATTTTCAATTTTATGAATTTTGAAAATTTTCCTTGCAACTAATGGACATATTCAAACACAAGGGAAATGCCAAGAAAACACAAGAAGATACAAAAACTCAGGAAAATATTACTGTGATATTTTTAAGAAAAAGGCCAAGTGTTTATACCAATATGTATGCTTTATATATGACTATTTTATTTAGAGTAATGCTAGACTTACAACATTTACAAAATATATATTATACAACATGATGTGGCCGCCTACATGACTAAAATTCACTGGAGAAGGAAAAAAACAAAAATGGATAAGGAAAATTACATATCCAACAGGATTTTGTCACTTAGGCTGCCACGTTATGTTATAGAATTTATGTTATAGAGATGTTGTAAGTTTAACATTATTATTTTATTTAAGTGTTAAATGAAATAATGACATGTAACATGCCATATAGAGAAAAGAAAATACCACATAATTCATTGTAACATGTCCATACATTTATATATAAATTTATATATAATTAGTCAAAGTGCCTGATTAATGGAATATATAAATAAAATTACTTAAAATTAATTAGATTAATTAAAGTAATTAATAAGGTGATTTATATATTTATCAAAAGTTTGATAAATAGAATATAAATCATAATCTTAATTAATGAGATTAAATAAGAAATAAAATATGGATATAAAACTTTTAAAAGGTTTGAAAAAATTTTACGAACCATATTTTAAACCAAAATCCCAAAGTTTTTAAATGCTTGAGTGAGATAAGGTTTAATTAAATTAAAATTTAAAACCTCCATTGTTGTTCCTTTTGGATGGGCTATCCATAAGCCTCAACTTGGCTGATATTAGGGTCTTGCTCCTTAAAGGAGGCTTTATGGTAGTTGTCTTCCAAGATTGGATCTCCTATTGGATAAAATTGATCTACGCAAACCATTAAGTGCTATTTCCTAAAGAATTTTCACATTATTGCAAGCTTGGAATTAATTGAAATAATAGACATACAATCAACTTAATTTGTGAAAAGATACTCCCTAAAGGAATGATTTCATTAATTAAGGACTAAAATGTGGTGGTTATTATTATTGAAATATGAGTTACATTGGAAATAATAATAATTAAAAAGAGTTCTAATTTAATCAAATAGAGTTATCACATTTTCCTAAACAAAAGTGATAATTATTTAATTAAAGCACCATATAATATATTGCAGATTATTTTAGGTAATTGCATCTACATTTTTGTATTCATTGTTGGTCCATGTAGTTATATTCAAAAGTTATATAGTTATTGATAAGGGTGTATGTTTATTTTACAGAAAATAAATCCAACAACTTCTATACTAAAATGATTAATGTGCTGTAAGGATAAATTATAATGAATGGAAATTTTAATTAAATTTTTTAAAAATGATGAGACGGTTATAGCTATGTAGATCATGTGTTGGTGATGGCTATGTTGACCATGTGATGGTCAAGGCTATTTATAGTGGAAAGATAGTCTTGATACTATATATATAATAAGCTCAATGTCATAAGTGGATCTTAGAAGCAAGTATACCTTCACCTTTCTATGAGTATTTGACTCTAAAGAATGAAGAATATACTATGCGAAGTGAGAGAAAATAAATGCAATAGCCAAGTTATATATTTACTTCTTTGGACCAAGTGTTTTGTATTAAAGTTTATATATATGGCTGTGAATGGGGTTTTCATCCTACCAGAGCGTTTCTGACCACGATACTATGTCAAAACCTCTTTTGAGACTTAAGAGAACAAACGAGCTACGGGCACATATGAAGAAATGGAGTTGCCGCCCATTTATTCAATTAGGAATGAATGAGGGCAATCTAATCCCTCACTTTAGGACCTAAACTACCCTCATCCCTTAAATGATAGGTTCGGAAGTTAAGCATGAGCTATTCGCTTCGCCCGGATCAAAATCTGACCTTTACTAGGGTATACCAAATAAGAATAACTCATGTTGTTATACAGTCTACTTAAGTGGTTTGTTTTATGCACATATTTCCATTTTTATCTTTATTAGACAAATAAGGTGATTTTCAACCATGACAGGTGTATATTCATACAAAGAAAGAGGGAGGAGAATAGAACTACATTTCCTTTCAAATATGGGGGATAGGGTAGAGGATTACATTACTCTTCAACAATAAAAATAAACTACTTCTAGCACTTCATATATCTCATTCGTTCATTCATACAATTAAAGCATTCAATAATAGAAAGCATATTCATGCATACCGTATTAATCAACTCGATAAATAGTGAATTCCTCACCATCATATATGGGTCTATACAATGCTTATCAAGTCTCTACATGCATATTCATATATTCAATTATCATTATAAGAAATGGTCCCTCACCACGAATGTGAGTCCACCGTCACTTCATGACATCATTCTAATCATGGTACATTCATACATTTATTCATATCAATCAATTAAAGTACAAAGCCATAATCTAGAATCATGGCACTTCTACCTAAATTTGATATTTTTTATCATGGTAATTCTACCTATTGCTATTCTAGCATAATTCAATTAATAGTGATAACTCTAAATATGGCAATTCTAGCCTAGCATGGTATTTCTAGCCAAAGTTAATCAATCATAACAAAACATGGCAATTCTAGTCCAACTCAATCAATGAATCAAGATGATCATGGCAATTTTAATCAATCAAGTAATTCTTGCCTATTCTATGCTATTTTATAGCATGCTTTAAAACAATCTTTAACTCTTCCTAGCATGATTCTAATCATGTGCTCTTAAGCATGATTCGAAGCATTCACAAAGAAAATAAACTCCTAAACATGTTTCTAATAAATAGGGGGAAGATGACTTACCACATTTCCAACTTCAAAACAAATAAGGATCAAACAATTCATAATATCCTGAACATGCTTCTAAGCATCAAAATACATCCTAAACATGCTTATTCTAAGCATAAAAAAACCTAAACATGCTTATTCCGAAGCAAGAAAAATAAAGAAATAATTAGAGAATAGTTGTCAGGATGTTCCATTTTCAGGTTTAGAGCAATATAACACGTCTGAAAAACTTTAAACTAGAAAAGACTCCTTGAATTCTCAAGTGTATCTTCAAGAGGGAGAAGAGATGAATTTGATGTGCGTTGAAAAGTGAAGAGGAGGGTGGTTTATATAGTTGAAGGGTTGAGCTGAAAAAGAAAGCAAATTCTAAAAAAGGAAGGATTCCAACAAAATTTTTCAATAATACAAAAAGAGCAGCCTGCCGGCTATGTGAGGATCGCCGACCAGTAGTAGGACAGCCGGCTAGATCTCCTACAATCACCAGCTGGTTGTAGCCTAATGAACCCTTCAAATTTGCATTTTTTCATTGCAATCCCTTCTGACCTTTAGCTGTTCGATTGCACGTAACTCTTCGAGTTCAACTCCGATTCATGATCCATAAAATTTTGTGAAAACTAAACATCCATAGATTTGTAACGATATATGACTCATCATTAGATTCTTCTTGGATTAATTTCTGTGATTTTTTGAAGTCATTTGTCAATTTTTCTGACTCTTGTTTGGTTTCTTCTCTCCTTTCTTACCTTTGCTTCCAAGAGCATTTTGATCATTTTCATGGCTTGACATCCATCTTCATTTCATCATGAAGCCTAAAAAAATCTAGTGTCTATAGTTTGGCCCCTACTTTGGAGGAATTTGTGAGACACAAAAATTGACAAAATACTCTTGCTTCGTCTTTCCTCCTCTTATCTTGGCATCCTTGCCTTCATTTGCATTCTGTCAAATTTCTCATCATTGCTTTGTAGACACTGGATTTTTAAGGCTCAATGACATAATGAAGATGAATGTTGAGTAAAGAAAATGATTAAAATGCCCTTGGAAGCTGAAAAGGAAAAGGGTGAGAAGGAATTCGCAAAAGGTCTAGAAAACTGATATATGACTTCAAAAAATCACAGAAATTAATCTAGAATGAGTCTGTTGATGAGTCATATACCGTTGCAAAGCTACAGATGTCTAGTTTTTGTAGAAATTTATGGATCATGAATCAAAGTTGAACTCAAAAAGTATGAGCAGTTGAATAGACAAAGGTCAGAAGGGAACACATTGCAAAATAGCCAAACAGCTGGTGGCATTGTTCACTTGATACTGTTCATCGTATCCCGCATTGGTTTTTTATCACTTTTTCACTCTATGAAAAAAGCCTATATAAGCACACCTTGGGCACACTTTGGAGAACATTTAGAAATCTTCTTTCTCTCCTTCTAGGACACACTTGAGAGAATTCTAAGGAGTCATTTCTAGTATAATATTTTTTGGGCATTTTATATTGCACTAAATCTGAAAATGGATGTCTTAAAAGAAGTTTTCTCTTCTCTCTCCTATTCTCTTATCTTTCTTGCCTAGAATTAAGCATGTTCAGGGTTATTTATGCTTAGAATTAGCATGTTTAGGATTTATTTTGATGCTTAGAAGCATGATTAAGATTTTATAGACCTGTTTAATGCTTTATTTGTTTTGCAAAGTGGAAATACGTGTCAAGATAAGTCTGCTTTCCTTTCTTTATTAGAATCATGTTTAGGAGCTTATTTTCTTTGGGAATGTCTTAGAATCATGTTTAGGAGTATATGATTAGAATCATGTTAAGAGAACTTATAATCGCTTTGAAGCATGTCAGGAACTAGCATAAAATAGGTAAGAATTACCATATTGCCCCTTGAATGCTTTGATTGGGTTAGAAGAGCCTTCTTTGATTTCAATTGCTTGAATTAGGCTAGAAATGCCATGATTAGGCTAAAATATGTTATGATAACCATGTTAGACTAGAAATGCCATGATAATACGAATTGATATGAATTATGCTAAAATAGCAATAGGTAGAATGCCATGATAGAATTATCAAATCTAGGTAGAAGTGTCATGATTCTAGATTATGGCTTTGTTTAATTGATTTATGAATGTACCATGGATAGACTATGATTAGAATAATGCCATGAAGTGATGGTGAACTCACATTGATGGTGAGGGACCATCACTAAGAATGATAGATGTATGCATGAATATGCATGTAGAGGTTTGATAGACACGGATTAGACTCACATATGCTGGTGAGGAATTCCTTATTTATCGAATCTTGCATTGGTTGATTATATTGAAGATGTAATTTACATGACTATGCTATAATTCGTATGAATGAATAAATGAATATATGAAGTGTTAGAAGTAGAATTTACTTTATTGTTGAATAACAACTGTTGTAATCCTCTTCCCTTTCCCTCATGTTTGAAGGCAATGTAATCTATTCTCCTCCCTCTTTCTTTGTATGAATATACAATTGTCATCAATGAAATCACCCTATTTGCTTAAAGAGGATAAAATGAATAATATGTGCATAAAAAGAACAACCCTAAGTGGACTGTATGCCAATATGAGACATTTTTATTTGGTATATCCTAGTGGAGGCTAGATTTGATCTGGGTGGGTCGAAAGACTCGTGCCTAACTTTCCGAACCCATCTCTGAAGGGATGAGAGTAGTTTAGATCCCAAAATGAGGGATCATATTTCCCCCATTCATTCCCAATTGAATAATTGGGTGGTGACTCCATTCCTCCAAACATGCCCATGGCTCATTTGTGTTCCCTTGAGTCTTAAAAGAGGCTTTGACACAGTGTCGTGGTCACAAGAGCTCTAGCGAGATGAAATTCCTGTTCACAGTGGTGACTCCACTAGGGATAAGAGAAGTTGATTTCAATTGGGATACCAAATTCTAATAGCTCATATTGACATTTTGAGTCCTTGCATCACTACACTTTGCACACCATGCACACGAATTGCCCAAACTAGTTGTGTGGCTTTGGCATGGGAAGTCTTTGGCTCCATTCGACCCTTAGACAACTCATGTTAGTGTCACCAGCTTTGAGCACATACCATTGAATCGGTATAAAAAGAGACTAGCCCAATGGGGCATCTCTCGCTCGAAAGAGCCCAGACCATTAGACCATTGAGAGTCAAGCCATATAGAAAAATCTAGAAATTTTCAATAAGATGAATATCCAATACCTATTTTGAAATGCACGTCTCTAGATATAAATTCTCCATGATTAGAATAACATCAACTCAAACTTCATGGGACCATGAACGAATGCCACATGTCAAGTCACCCATAAGAACAAAATGGTGACATATGCTATGAGTTAAGGTTATCATGACAATTTAGAATGTCATGTTATAATAATCATGAAGAATCCAACATCAACATGAATGTTAGAATTAGAAGAGAAAATCTCGCATTCCCACATCCCATGATGATGTCTTGGGAATGAAGCCAAAAATCCTAGGAAAAAAGACTCGACGTCACGTGTGTTGGAGAAATAAGGTTGCAAGGTTGAAAGTGTGTCTATGCCGTTGTATGAGCATCATCATCTCATGCATACATGCATGTGTGCGTGGCATTAATACCTTTGTTTTGTAGCCATCATAGTTTAGGTTAGACGAGATGGTCGTTTGACAAGGCAAGAGGAACTAGTTAGGGAAATAGCTGCACTTAACAACAACAATGTTGAAATGGCTCAAGTGCGGGCTAACATCACTACGCTCCAATAACAAATGGCCCAGCTCATTGAAGCTCTATGGCATACACCCAACTGCATGATTCAACCTCCAACCAAGGTTAATGGTGGTGATGATGGTGAGACTTGCCAAGTCAGAGATAGGGGAAAAGCCTAGCTAACCAAGATGAGCCTGAATCGATCAAGCAGTTGACCAAAGTCATAAAGAAGGTCCAATCCATTTTGAAGAAAAAGGAACTGGAAGGGTTGAAGACCTAGATGACATTTTGCTCACTAGGGACAACAATTTGCCTCCCAAGTTTCGCATGCCAGACCTGCCCAAGTTTAATGGAGAGGGCAATCCAAAGACACATCTGAGACAGTATGCAGCCATCATGGCCACTATTCCTTTGTCAAAGGAGCACATATTAGAGTACTTCATGCTATCCCTAGAAGATGTTGTGGTAGTATGTACCATGACCTCCCTAAAAAGGTTCGAGAAGACTGGGAGGAGTTATCTGAATAGTTCGTAGAATAGTATCGTCACAACACCCAACTGGGGATAACCTTAAGGGATTTGAAGATGATGCACTAAAGACCTAATGAAACCTTTTCAGAGTACTTGGAATGTTGGAGAACCAAAACTATCAAGATGACCACGAGACATGTAGAAAAGGACCAGGTCCGTATGATGATCAATGGAGCCCATGCTTTCATCAGTGATAGACTTGTGGCTTTCCAATCAAAACATTTGAAGACTTATATGATTCAGGCATCGAAATAGAAGATTTGGAGGCCAGGTAGAAAAGAAGCAATAACTACCCTTGAAGAAATCAAGGGCAATATGACCAATAGAATAGGTCAGACAATGAGGATGCATAAGCATGCTCGATAAAAGGCTTGGTCGATGATGATAGAATTCCTGACCTAGAGAAAGAATAATGATGTTATGAAATGTCTTGTCTTAAGAATTATATGAGAGTTCTGTATTCTTTTGATGATCATTGATAAAATCGTGATACTCATTAGAAATAGATTTTTGGCAAAATATGAGATTGTGTTGCTTGCATACTTGACTCTTTTGCTAGATGAGTCTCATTCCTGATTCTTTAATCATTTGAGCACAAAAGCCATGAATATGGAACTTTATATCAATTCCAGAAATTTTATGTGAATAGAGCTTTGTGTTGAGATCTCATAAGACTCTAGAACCCGTTTGATCACCACTCGAGGCCAAATCCTAGGCTTCATGATGTTAGGGAAGTGATTTAGGCCTTCTTTGGATCGATTGAGCCTTTCAAGCCCACCTATGCTTGCTTGATTGTCCTTAGTGCACCCCATCGAGCCTAATCAAGTCTTTTCTTTGTCAAACTACAAAATTTATCGTAACATTGGAAAAATTTTCGTACATAGTACCTTCACTCATAGCATATGAACACTATAGAAAAGAGCATTAAGAGCCATGCTTATGGGAGAATGGAAGGAATTTAAGAAGTTTTGTGCAATTTTTGAGCTTGAAAAAAAAAAGAGAAAAAAGAAAAAAAAAGAAGAAAAAGAAAAAAAAGAAGGAAAATAAAAAGGAGAGTGCTAATCTCATTGTTTGTAAAGTTTAAGGATGTAGCCACTCAAAATCAAAAGCAAAGTAAACACAGTGGGTGAAAACTCAAAGTTTAAGGGTACAACTGAAAGAAGTTGATGCTCTTAATTAAAACCTAGAATGGTTGTATGACTATGGGTGAGATAACCTTATAGTTTCCTTTATCATACCTTGACCCCAGCCTGTCAAAGTTTAGGGGTATAGCTGAAAGAAGTTGATGCTCTCAATTAAAACCTAGAATGGTTGTATAACTATGGGTGAGAAAACCTTATAGTTTCCTTTATCATACCTTGACCCCAGCCTGTCATTACAAGCTTGATAAAGCCTCAATGATCCTCAATGTTGTGATGATCCTACATTAGAGGAGAATGGTGTGAAAAGCAAGTTTATGGTAGTCCTTCTATCTTTAGAGATTGATCACTATTTTCTATATGCATAAAGCTATCCGGATCTTAACAAGTGAAGTATGATTGGCTATACACACACATGAAGAATCTTGAATGAAATAATTGTTGTATTAGAATCAAAATTGGATCAATCACAATGTCAATGTATTTACCTTTGAGCTATTGAATTTGAGAAATCCTTAAAGAATTCAAATGAGAGTCAAATTGATGCATAACTAACATTTAGCATTTTAACTTATCATTAGAGGACATTGGATGTGTTGAAAACATGTTAAGAAGAAGAAAATCTGTCAATAGTTCCCATCAATGGTATTAAAGAAGACAACCTTGCCACCAACAGTGAAGAAGCAAGATATATGGAAGAAGTTAGCCATTTCGTCCAATATGGATGTCTAAAAAGAAGGAGGAATAATGTCATTAAAGCTAGAAGAAGAAATTCCCCAAGATAATGCTAAACTCTTCATCTAGGGGTAAAGAATCGCCAGTTCATCTTGAGAAGTGAAAAGAAGCAGACGGCAAAGAGTTTTCCATTCATTTTGAGAAAGCAAAGAAACAAAAGAATTGCCCTAGCCATTTTGAAAATCATGGTATATAGAATTATCTTAATCATATCGAAGGAAGTGTAAGAAATGGTGCTAGAATGGATAGCCTCCCTTGTAACCAAATCTGAGAAAAAAAAATAAAAGAAAAGAAAAAAAAAGAAAAAGCCTACTAAGTCGAAAACCAGAAAAGGCGGCTTACGCAAAAACCAAAAAAAACCCGCTAAGCTGAAAACCCGAAAGGGCAGTGTGAAAAGGGCTTTCATCCCGTCAGAGTGCTTGCGACCACGACAATGTGTCAAAGTGTCTTTTGACACTTAAAGGAACACAAACAAGCCATGAGCACGTTTGGAGGATGGAGTCGCCACCCAATTCTTCAATTGGGAATGAATGGGACCAATCCGATCCCTCGCTTCGGGACCTAAACTACCCTCATCCCTTTAGAGATAGGTTCGGGAAGTTATGTACGAGTCGTTCAACCTGTCTGGATATAGATCCGACCTCCACTAGATAAATACCAAATGAAAATAGCTTGTGTTTTTACTTAATCTGCTTAAGTGATTCATTTTATGCACACGTTTCCATTTTTATCTTCATTAGACATGTGAGGTGATTATTCAATTAATGACAATTATAAACATCTATAGAAAGAGGGAGGAGAATAGATTGCATTTTCATCAAACATGGGGGAAGGGGAAGAGGATTACATCGCTTTTATTCTTCAATAAAATAAATTCAAAAATATACATTCATCCATAACATAAATTTAAACATTAAATACAAATGGTCTATTCAAGACCCAATAGATGGTGAATTTATCACCACCTTATGTGAGCCTATTCAACGTCTATTGGACCTCTTTTCATACATTAAGTCATCATTCTTAGTGATGGTTCCTCACCATCAATGTGAGTCCACCATCACTTAATGTTATAATCCAATAATACTTCTATAGTAGTATAAACATTCATACATTCATAAATAAATAAATTATAATAAAAAAACGTCATAATCTAATATCATGGCATTCTGGCCTAGATTTGATAATTCTATCGTGGCATTCTAGCCTAATCATAGTTATCATAGCATATTCTAGCCTAAACATGGCATTTCCAGCCTAAGTCAAGCAATCAACATTAATCATAGCTATTCTAGCTCAAACGAGACATCCAAGGGCAAAATGGTAATTCTCATCTATTCTATGATATTTCCTAGCATGTATCAAATAAAATATAAGTCTTTCCTAGCATGATTAAAATCATGTGCTCCTAAGCATGATTCTAATAAAGAAGGGGTAGCGAACTTACTTCGACATGCTTATCCATCTCACAAGACAAACAAGGGTTAGAACAATTCATAATAACCCTAATATGCTTCTAAGCATAGAAAATAAATCATAAACATGCTTATTCCAAGCAAGAAAAGTAAATAAGAAAATAAGGGAGAGAAGAGAGGACTACTTTCAAGATGCACCCTTTCTGGGTTTAGAGAAATAGAACGCCTAAAAACTTTATACTGAAAAAGACTTCTTGAATTCTTGGGCGTGTCCTCAAGAGGGAGAATAGATGATTATGTTCAATAATCGGTGTGTCTTGCAAAGTGAGAAGGGGGTTGTTTATATTGAAGAGGGCTGAAGCTGAAAAAGAAAGAAAGATATAAAAAAGGAAGATTTTTTATGCAAATTTTCAGAATACGCTACCAAAAGTTGGCCAGCCATTGGTAGACCGCCGACTGGCCGTCAAATAGGCGGGTGACTGTTTTACCTTAGCCCCCTTTTTTTGGTCTTTTACACTGTAGTTCCTTCTGACCTTTGCTTGTTCGATTGCATATAACTTTTTAAAGCAACTATGATTTGCGATCCGTAAATGGCTATGAAAACTAGACA
The DNA here is from genome assembly GCA_013180625.2 of Boswellia sacra. Taxonomy (NCBI): domain Eukaryota; kingdom Viridiplantae; phylum Streptophyta; class Magnoliopsida; order Sapindales; family Burseraceae; genus Boswellia; species Boswellia sacra. The sequence goes on from SNVD02013214.1 coordinate 56,873, forward strand.
TCTGTAGCTTCGCAATGGTATATGACTCATCATCAGATTCCTCCCGGATTAATTTCTGTGATTTTTTAAATTCACATGTCAGTTTTTAAGACCTTTCATCAAATCCTTCTTAGCTTTCCTTTTTTGGCCTTCAAGGGTATTTTGGTAATCTTTTTTACTCGACATCCATCTTCATTTTTGTCATCAAGCCTCAAAATTTTAGTGTCTACGGGTAGCTTAGGCAAAAGTTAGGGCATAAAAGAAAAAGAAAAAGCTCGCTGAGTTGAAAACCCGAAAAGGTTGACTCAGGCAAAAGTTAGGGCCAGCTTGCTAAGTCGAAAGCCCGAAAGGGTGGCTTAGGCAAAAATTAGAGCAAAAAAAAAAAAAAAAAAGAAAAAGAATGAATGTGCTAAGTCAAAAACCTAAAAAGGTGACTTAGGCAAAATTTAGTGTTAAAAGAAAAACCTGAAGAAACAGAAGATTGCCACTGAATCTCTGACTCAGATCAATCCTGACTCGATCCAATCCGATCAATGTCTCAACTAAAATCAAGGGAACTGTTGTGAAACTGGGGTCCATTTGAGGAATGATAGTCATAAGATGGATCTTCGAGCCTATCTGATGAGACGGTAGAAACTATGCAAGGAGGCAAAACTGAAGAAGGTGAAGACAACTAGACAAGGTCCTATCCACCATCTTAAGTAAAGGGATAATGGAAGACAATGTCACCCTACTGCTCTGGTGTGAATGACCCTGCTAGAAGTTGGGAATCCAAAGAAGTTGACGAGTTTAATTATTGACTGTGTCTCAACAGTAGGCAGAATGATGCTTTCAAAACTGGATGAATAACAATCGATTATAGCGGAGAATTCTTCATATTGGAGGCAAAGCTCTTGCCCATTGAAGCAGAAGAGATGATCTTGAGGATCTTAGAAGGTTGTGCATTCCTTTAAAAAAGGAATGTAAAGCTTTACACGTTGAAGGAATATCAGATTGTAAAGTCTGCTGGATTCAAGTCATTTCCAATTGTCATCCTTTAGAAGCTTCAAGAGAGGCTAGAGGGCCTTTAAGAATGGCCTTAAACATATTAGAAAATGCGAGAAGAGGCATTGGAAGGTGGGAGGAGAAGTAGAAGGGAAAAACATAAGGTTGACGACGATAATCCTCACTCATCATCGCCAACATCAATTGAAGAAGCAGCAACTTGGGCCTAAAGACGCTTAACCTCTCGCTTTAGACACTTGATTTGTTGGCGACCCGTCTAGTCCAATTAAGAAGCATATAGTTACAAAAGATTATTAAGATAGATATCATGCATACATGAAACATTAAACATTTTCTTGCAGGAAGCACAATCCTGAATGGTATACAATCTAGAAGTAACTGAGTTTTATAGAATCACAATACAGTATGAAATACTGGGGGTAACCAGAAAAGAAAAGGGCTCAACACTTAGAGGAATAGAAGCAACATGATGTGCAAGAGGCCTGAATCAGGTAGATTGGTCTCAATGGAAGTAAAACGATGCACAAGCCGCTTGAATCAAGCAATTTAGTCTTGGGCAGACCCGGATATGCAGGTTACCTAGATGAGGTAGCTCAGTTTCGAGGAAACTTGATTCAAGCATAATAGTTTGAAGATTTGTCTTAGAGAAGGCGCTTACCTTAAAGAAAGCATCCACCTGGAAGAAGGATTCTCCCTCGAAGAAGGCATCATCCTCAAAGAAGGCATCCATCTTGAAGAAAGAACCTCTCTTGAAAAAAGGCATTTACCATGAAGAAGGCGTCCACCTTGAAGAAGGCATCTGTTTCGAAGAAGGAAGTTCACCATGAAGAAGAAATTTGAAGTCTACCCTAAACAAGGGATTTTGAAGAAGAAATTTGATGTTTACCTTGAAGAATGAAATTTGCCTTGAAGATGAAATGTCAACTTGAACAAAGGATTTGAAAAAAGAAGAAGATTCATAGTCAGGCCGTTAAAAAGGCCAAGGAGAAAAGAAAGAACGAAAAAGAAAAAGGGAGAAAGAAAAAGAAAAGAAAGAGGAAAAAGAAAAGAGAAAAAGAAGAGAGTGAGAAAAAAGAAGAAAGAGAGAAGAGAGAGAAAGAAAGAAAAGAGAAGACAGAGAAGAGAAGAAAACTCTACATTGACCTTAAGAAATTGAAGGAATTTTTGAACAAACCGGTGACAAACACTCTGCAATAGCTTAGCAACTCATAACGAAAGAAAAGTAACATCAGTCGATAGACTCTTTGATCGGAATCACATGGAATAATTCCTCCAGATACTAGAAAGCAATTTGTTGAAGAACACACTGAACATGGTAAAAATTTAAATTGATTTTATGTCATCAAGAAATGTTTGAATTTGGCAGGAAAGACAATGAAAATCCCCAATAAGTCCAAGAATCAACAACATGATAAGGAACTCCCCAGTGAAGAGTATGATGAATGCAGGAGAAGTTAAGAAGAATGTTATAACTTGACAAATCAAGAATTTCTCCAGCAGACCAGAAGGGATGAATGCAAGAGAAGTCAAGAAGAATGTTATAACTTGACAAATTAAGAATTTCTCCAGCAGACCAGAAGGAATCAAGAGTAGAAGTATGAGGAATACTTAGAAGAGGGGCATGAAACCTAGCGAATGCGAAGTCTGAAGAGATCAGTAGAAGGCACGAAGGATAAGAAGGTCTAAAACTGCTAAGTAGTGCATGATAGAAGTTTTCCTAATGGGCATGCATTATAAGGAAATCCTAAGAAGTAGGTGCACTTAAGAGTGTTTAAGTCCTTAGAATAGACACAAGCCCTAATAAGAGGCACACTAAAGAGTATTGAAAATCCTAAGAAGTAGGTGCACTTAAGAGTGTTTTAAGCCCTTAGAATAGGCACAAGCCCTAAGAAGAGGCGCACTGAAGAGTGTTAAAAACCCTGAGAAGTAGGTGTACTTAAGAGTGTTTTAAGCCCTTAGAATATGCGTACTAAGGAGTGCTAACAAACCCTAGGAAATTGAAGAGTGTTAGAAATCCTAAGAAGTAGGTACACTGAAGAGTGTTTTATCTTAGCATCGTAAGGATGCACTTCATGTATTAGAATAATACATTTGCCTGCACTAGAATAGTGCACATCACTCATTATAAGGATGCATTTCGTGCATTAGAATAATGCATTTGTTCGCACTAGAATAGTGCATACCGCGCATCCTAAGGATGTATTTCATGCATTAGAAGAATGCATTCGTTCGCACTAGAATAGTGGGCATCATGCATCATAAGGATGCATTTTATACATTAGAATAATGCATTCGTTCGCACTAGAATAGTGCACATCGCGCATCATAAGGATGTATTTCATGAATTAGAATAATGCATTTGTCTATACTAGAATAGTGCATATCACACATTCTAAGGATGTGTTTCATACATTAGAAGGATGCACTTGTCCACACTAGAATAGTACACATCATGCATCATAAGGATGCACCTCATGCATTAGAAGGATGCACTTGTCTGCACTAGATGAGTGCACATCATGCATCATAAGGATGCATTCCACATATTAGAAAGATGCACTTGTTATGCATTAGAGAAGTATATATCACGTATCATAGGGATGCATTCCATCCATTAGAAGGACGCTAGTTAGCTCTCGAATGGGCCTGTCAGACCTTGAATGGGCACATTTGCCTTAAGTGGGCACACTTTATCCCTTGAATGGGCACACTTTTTTATAGGAATGAAAGAGGAAAGAAGATGATGAGAAAGTCTGATAGAATGAAGATGAAGGCGAAGATGTCAAGACGGAAGAAGGAATGACAAGCCAAGAGTACTTTGTCAAACTTTGTCTCTCACAAACCTCTCCCAAGTAGTGGGCAAGCTATAGACACTAGATTTTTGAGGCTCAATAACAAAATGAAGAGGAATGTTGAGCAAAAGAAATGATAAAAATGCCCTTGAAAGCTGAAGAGGAAAGGGGTGAGAAGGAATTGGCAAAGAGTCTCAAAAACTAATACATGACTTCAAAAAATCACAGAAATTAATCCAAAATGAGTCTGTTGATGAGTCATATACCGTTATGAAGCTACATATGTCTAATTTTTGTAGAAATTAATGGATCATGAATCAGAGTTGAACTAAAAAAGTTATGAGTGATTGAATAGATAAAGGTTAGAAGGGATTGCATTACAAAATTGTAAAATAAGAAGAGTCGACAGTCAAACAGCTGGCCAGAGGTCAAATAGGCGGTAGCACTATTCACATGGTACTGTTTATGTGAATCCCAGTTGGTTTTTTATCACTTTTTCACTCTAAGAAAAACCTATAAGCACACCTTGGGCACATTTTGGACGACATCCAGAAATCTTCTCTCTCTCCCCCTCTAGGACACACTTGTGAGAATTTTAAGGAGTCTTTTCTAATCTAATTATTTTTAAGCATTTTATATTGCTCTAAACTTGGAAAGGATACATCCTGAGAGCATTTTTCTCTTCTCCCTTCTATTCTCTTATCTTTTTTGCTTAGAATTAAGCATGTTTAAGGTTATTTATGCTTAGAATTAGCATATTTAGAATTTATTTTGATGCTTAAAAGCATGATTAGGATTTTATAGAATTATTTAATTTTTTATTTGTTTTGCAAGGTAGAAATGCGTGTCAAGGTAAGTTCACTTTCCTTTCTTTATTAGAATCATGTTTAGGAGTTTATTTTCTTGGCGAAGGTCTTAGAATCATGTTTAGGAGCATATGATTAGAATCATGTTAGGAGAACTTATAATTGTTTTGAAGCATACTAGGAAATAGCATAGAATAGATAAGAATTATCATAGTGCCCCTTGAATGCTTTGTTGGGTTACAAGAGCCTTGTTTGATTTCAGTTGTTTGAATTAGGCTAGAAATGCCATGATTAGGCTAGAATATGCCATGATAACCATGTTAGGATAGAAATGCCATGATAATACGAATTGATAAGAATTATGCTAGAATAGCAATAGATAGAATGTCATGATAGAATGATCAAATCTAGGTAGAAGTGTCATGATTCTAGATTATGGCTTTGTGTAATTAATTTATGAATGTACCATGCATACACTGCGATTAGAATAATGCCATGAAGTGATGGTGGACTCATATTGATGGTGAGGGAGCATCACTAAGAATGATAGATGTATGTATGAATATACATGTAGAGGTTTGATAAACATATAATAGACTCACATATGGTGGTGATGAATTCCTTATTTATCGAGTCTCGCATTGATTGATTATATTGAAGATGTAATTTACATGACTATGCTATGGTATAAATGAATGAATTAATATATGAAGTGCTAGAAGTAGAATTTACTTTATTGTTAAATAACAACTGCTGTAATCCTCTTCGCCTTCCCCTATGTTTAAAGGCAATGTAAGCTATTCTTCTCGCTCTTTCTTTGTATGAATATACAACTGTCATGAATGAAATCACCTTATTCGCTTAAAGAAGATAAAATGAATAATGTGTGCACAAAATGAACAACCCTAAGTAGACTGTATATCAATACAATATATTTTTATTTGATATACCCTAGTGGAGGTCGAATCTTGATCTGGGTGAGTCAAAAAATTCATACCTAACTTCCCGAACCCATATCTGAAGGGATAAGGGTAGTTTAGGTCCCGAAGCGAGGGATCAGATTGCCCCCATTCACTCCTAATTGAATAATTGGGTGGCAACTTTGTTTCTCCAAACGTGTCCATGACTCATTTGTGTCCTCTTGAGTCTCAAAAGAGGCTTTAACATAGTGTTGTGGTTGCAAGCGCTTTGGTGGGACGAAAGCCCCGCTCACATGCTTTCCTTTTCAATTCCTGCAAAAAAGGTGCGCCCATTCAAGGCCTAGTGTGCCCACTTAAGGGCTGCTATGCCCTCTCAAGGGCTAATGTGCATCTTTCTAATGTATGCAATGCACTCTTCTAGTGTAGATTGGTGTATCCCGACGATGCACAATTTGCACTCTTCTAGTGTAGATAATGCATCCTTCTAATGCATGAATTGCATTCTTATGATGCTAAAACACTATTAAGTGCGCCTACTTCTAGGGTTTCTAACACTCTTCAGTGCATCTATTTCCTAGGGTTTAGCAGAACTCTTCAATGCGCCTCTTCTTAGGACTTATGCCTATTTTAAGGGCTTAAAACACTCTTAAGTGCACTTGCTTCATAAGGTTTTCAACACTATTTGGTGTACCTCTTCTTAGGCTTATGTGTATTCTAAAGGCTTAAAACACTCTTAAGTGCACCTACTTTCCAGGGTTTCTTCTAATGCATGCTCATTGAGGAAACATCTATCATGGACTGCTTCATGATTTTTAGACCTTTTTCATTCTTCCTATCTTTGGCTTTCTTCATTCTTCTTTAATCTATTTAGACTTTGCATTCATTGGGTTTCATGCCTTTCTTCTAAGTATTCTTTTTTCTATTTTGATTTCTTCTAGTCCACTGGGAAAAATTCCTGATTCATTATGCTTTAACATTCTTTATTCCTGATCTCTTCAGATTTTGTACTTATACGACCCTTCAGTGGGGGAACTCATATCAAGTTGTTCATTCTTGAATTCACTGTGATTTTTCCATCGTCCTTGCAAATTCCTGCAAAATATCAAACATCTCTTAATAATTTGAAATCAATTCCAAGTTTACCTTATTCGATTTGTTCTTCAACAATTTGCTTTCTGTCTTTGCAAGAATTCTTTCCACGTGTGTCAATTGGTCATCCAATTCCATGTGACTCAAATTTTCTTCTAAGTTCTTCTTCTTCAAGTTGGACTTCAAATTTGAACTTTTTTCTTCAAGGTGAACTTCAAAGTTCTTTTTTCAAGATCCCTTCTTTAAGGTAGAGTTCTAATTCCTTCTTTAAGGTAGACTTCTAATTCCTTCTTCAACATGGATGCCTTCTTCCAGGAAAGATGCCTTCTTCAAGGGAAATGCTTCTTCAAGAGAGATTTCTTCTCTCAGGTAGATGCCTTCTTCAAGGGAGATGTCTTTCTTCAAGGTGGATGTCTTCTTCAAGACGAGTTCCTAGACTGCATTGCTCGCTTCTGGTGATATGTATTATTGTGTCCCTTCTAGACCATGTGAGTTCTTTTGAGAAAAGTTTGACTTGTTCTAGGTGATTTGCAATTCTTGCGAATTAAGTCTCTTCTAGATTGTAGTTGCACTCCTTGTGCGATTGACTTTCAAATCTTTCTCCTCAAATGTGGTCCTCTTCGATGTCTTCAATTGTGACAGTCCTCATTTCTATGGTAATCATTGTCTATAACGTTGTCCTACTTTTGGCATGTTATACATTGTCCTGCTTAAAAGTTTTATCCATGTGATTGGCATATCGTGCTGCTTTAGACGATTGTTAGGTCTCATCGAGATAGAGCTGCCTTTGCACTTCGTACTATTTAAGAGAAGTCTTATTGAGACTAACCTATCTGATCCAAGCAATCTACATATCATGCTAACTCGGGAGCCTGATCCAAATAATTTGCACATCATGCTAAATTGAGGAGCCTGATCCAGATTACTTGCACATCGCGATGAGTTGGGGAGCCTGATCTAGGCAGCTTGTACATTATGTTAAGCTGGGAGCCTAATCTAGGTCGCTTGCACATTATGTTAAAGTGAGAGGCCTGATCCAGGCGGCTGGCACATCGTGCCACTTCCATTAGGCCTAAATTGTCGCATCCAGGCAACTTGCCCATCGTGCTACTCTTATTGGGTCTCATCGAGATTGAACTGCTTGATCCAGGCAGCTTACACATCGTGCCGCTTTTGTTGTGTCTCATCGAGACTGAACTGCTTGACTTGCACATCATGCTACTTTGATCGAGTCTCATCAAGACTAACATGCATAACCTGTTGCTTCCATTAGGTGTCATCAAGACTGAATCGTCTGATCCAGGTGACTTGCACATTGTGCCACTTCCATTGTGCCTCATCAAAACTAAAATGCTTGATCCAAGTGACTTGCACATAGTGCCGCTTCCATCGAGACTAAAATGCCTGATCCAGGTGAGTTGCACATCATGCCACTTTTATTATGTCTCATCGAGATTGAATTACTTGATCTAGGTGACTTGCACATCATGTTGCTTCTATTGTGTCTCACCGAGACTGAATTGCCTGATCCATGAGACTTCCACATCGTGCCACTTCCATTGTGTCTCATCAAGACTGAATTCCCTGATCTAGGTGACTTACACATCATGCTGCTTCCTTTTGGTCTCATTGGGATTGAGTTGCCTGATCCAAGCTACTTGTACATCGTGTTACTTCCATCGTATCTCATCAAGATTGAATTGCCTGATCCAGGTGACTTGCACATCGTGCCACTTCCTTTTGGTCTCATCGAGACTGAGTTACTTGATCCAGGTGACTTGTACATTGTGCTACTGCTACTGCTGTTGCTATTGCTCTAGGTGTTGAGCCTATTTCCTTTATGGTTACCCCCAGTATTTCATACTACATTATGATTCTACCAAACCTGGTCACTTCTAGACTTTGCTCTGCCTTGGATTATGCTTCCTGTAAGAGAAGTATTTATGCTTCACGTATGCATGCTCTATGCTTACATTAAATGTGTATGTCTCTTGGGCTAGGCGATCATTGAGGGTGTGGATCGACTTTAGGCCAGCTTGTTATTCTCATGAGAGGATACTGAGGATGACTTAGTGACGAGTAGGGAGAGACTTTTGGTACTACGGGCTTGTGCAATGAATCTTCAAATGCTCAAAACAATCCTTCAGTGACTAGTCAGTTTGCCTACTTCAAGCACCATGCCTGTACACCCTATATTATTTCTTTTGCTTCATTCAAGATGATTGAGATAGTTCTATCACCCATGATTTCAAGATGGTTAAGGCAATTCTTTGCCTCTTGCTTCTTTTCTTTTCTCAATATGATTGAGCAATTCTTTGACCCCTGCTTCTTTTCACTTCTCAAGATGAATAGGCAATTCTTTGCCCCCTGTATGATGAGTTTAGTCCTATCATGGGAACATCCATGTTGGATGAAATGGCAAACTTCTTCCATATATCTTGTCTTCTTCATTGTTGATGGCAAGGTTGCCTTCTGTAATACCCTTGATAAGAACTGTTGGCAGATTTTCTTCTTTTTGACATGTTTTCAACAAACCCAATATCCTCCAACAATAAGTTGAAATGCTGAACGTGAGTTATACATCAATTTGATTCACATTTGAATTCTTCAAAGATTTCTCAAATTTCATAACTCAAAGGCAATGCCTTGACATGATGATTGTTCACAGTTTTGACTCTAATCCCAAAATGGCTTCATTCAAGATTCTTCGCGTTTGTGTGAATAGTCAATCATACTTCACTTGTTGAAACTCAGATAGCTTTATGCAAATAGGAGCTAGCAATCAATCTCTTAATGGAAAAAGACTGCCATAAGCTTGCTTTTCACACCACTCTCCACTAATGTAGGTTGACCACAACATCAAGGATCATTAGACCTTTATCAAACTTGTAATGATAGGTTAGGGTCAAGGTATGATAAAGGAAACTATAAGGTTATCCCATCCATAGTCATATAACCATTCTAGGTTTTAATTGAGAGTACAAACTTATCTTAATCACCATGTTCGCTTCGATTTCAATTTTGAACGGTTACACTCCTAAACTTTTGAGTCTTCATCCACCATGTTTGCTTTGCTTTTGATTTTGAGTGGATACATCCCAAAACTTTACGAGCAATAGGATTAGCACTCTTTTTTTCTTTTTCTTTCTTTTTTCCTTTTTTTCCTTTTCCTTTTCTTTTTCTCTTTTCTTTTTTTCTTTTTTTCTTTTTTCCTTTTCTTTCTTCTTTGAGCTCAAAATTGTAAAACAATTTGTGAACTTCCTTTCATTCTCCCATAAGCATGGCTCTTAATGCTTTTTTTCTAGAATGTTCATATGCGATAAGTGAAGGGTACTATGTAAGAATTTTTTTTTCATTGTTACAATAAATTTTGTGGTTTCACAAAAAAAAGGCTTAATTAGGCTTAATGGGGTACACTAGGGACAATGAAGTAAGCATAGGCAGGCTTGAAAGGCTAAATCGATCAAAAGAAGGCCTAAATCACTTCCCTCATGTTGTGACGCCTAGGATTTCGCCTCGAGTGGTGATCAAATGAGTTCGAAAGTCTTACGAGGCCTCAACACAAAGATTTATTCAAATAAAATTTCTCTAAATGATATAAAGTTCCATATTCATCGCTATTATGCTCAAATGATTGAAGAATCAAGAATTAGACTCATCTAGCAAAAAGATTCAAGCATGCAAACAATGCAATCTCATGTATTACCCCAAATTTTTTTCTAATGAGTATCATAACTTTATCAATGATCATCAAAAGAACACACAACTTATAACATTCTTAAAATAAACCATTTCAAAACATCATTATTCTTTCTCTGGTTCAAGGATTCTTCTATTGTCGATAAGGTCTTGTATCTCATGTCGAAGGCCATGGCATTTGTTAGTGAAATGACCAGTTTGTTGGTAGAAATCACAATATTCATGATGTTTTTGGTTAGCTGGTTGTGGGTTTTGTGGAGGCTTGGTGTCAATGGGAACAACAAAAATTGGGCATTGAGCTCCTTAAATACTTCAGATTAGGGTCGTCCTAATTGACTGAACTTTCTTGGTTGATGCTCTTCTATATCCTCGTTGTTTGACCCGCTAGTTTGGTCATACTACCCTTGATTTCTTCTAGGGTAGTTGTTGTTACTCGCATAGCCTACTAATCATAATTATCATCCCCAATAACAAAGTGTTATTGTTAAAATATCCAAATCTTCTATTTGGATGCTCGAATCATATAAGTCTTCGAAAGTTTTGATTGGAAAGCCTGCAAGCCTATCTCCAATGAAAGCATGGACCTCATTGATCACCACACGGACCTGGTCCTTCTCCGTGGGCCTCGTGGTCATCTTGGCAGCTTTAGCCCCTCCATCAAACCAAATATTTTGAAAAAGTCTCATTAGGCTTTTGGCAAGTCATCTCCAAATCCCTAAAGGTTACCCCCATTTGGGTATTGCGGCAATATTGCTCCACAAACTATTCGGACAGTGCTTTCCAATCTTGTTGAACCCTCTAGGGCAAATCATGATACCATACTATCGTATCATCTTCTAAGGATAGCATGAAGTATTTAAAAATATATTCCTTCATCAAAGGAGTGGTGGCCATGACAAAAATATATTGTCTCAAATGCATCTTCGGATTGCCCTCTCTATTAAACTTGGGCAAGTCTAGCATACGAAACTTCGAAGGCAAATCATTGTCCCCAATGAGCAAGATGTCATCTAGATTCTGGACCCTTTCAACCGCTTTTTCTTTAAGAAAGATTGGACATTCTCCATGTCTTTGGCCAATGCCTAACTTATTCAAACTCATCTTGGTTGGCTGGGCCTTTCCCTCTATCTCTACCTTAGCTAGTCTCACCATCATCACTGCCATTACCCTCGGGCGATGGTTGGTTTGTGTGCTTAGGCCCATTCTGCATGGCTTCTATAAGTTAGGCTATTTGTTGTTAAAGAGTAGTGATGTCAGCCCACACTTGAGCCATCTCAGCATTGTTGTTGTTAGGTGCAGCCATTTCGACAACTGGTTCCTCTTGTCTTATCAAACGACCACGTCTTCTAACCCAAGCTATGATGGATGCAAAACAAAGGTGTCAATGCCATGCATGCATATATGTACGCATGATATGATGCATGCTCATGCAGGGGCATAGACATACTTTCAGCCTTCGAACCTTATTTCTCTCACACACAAGAGGTCGAGTCTTTTTTTTCTAGGATTTTTAGCCTCATTCCCAAGTCATCATCATGGGATGTGGGAATGCGAGATCCTCTCTCCTAATTCTAACATTCAAGTCGATATTGGATTCTACATGATTATCATAACATGGCTTCTAAACGTCATGATAACTTAACTCATGGCACATGTCCCCATTTTGTTCCTATTGGTGACTTGACATGTGGCATTCGTTCATGATTCCATGAGGTTTAAGTTGATGTTATTCTAATCATGTGAACAAGGGTTTTGGATATTCATCATATTGAAAATTCCTAAATTCATCTACACGAGCTTGAGTCTTAAGGGTCCATTGGTCTGGGCTCCTTCGAGTGAAAAATGCCCCCTTGATCTGGTCTCTTTTTATACCAATTCAATGGTACGTGCTCAAAGGAGGTGACACTAACATGAGTTGTCAAAGGGTCAAATAGAACCAAAGACTTCTCATGCCAATGCAACAAGGCTAGTTTAGGTAGTTCAAGCTCATTGTCTGCAAAGTAGTGATACAAGGACTCAAAATATCAATAGAAGGTATTAGAATTTGGTATCCGAGTCGGAATCAACTTCTCTTATCCCCAGTGGAGTTGCCACTATGAATGGGGCTTTCATCTTACTAGAGCGTTTGCGACAACGATACTATGTCAAAGCCTCTTTCGAGACTTAAGGGAACACAAATGATCCATGAGCACGTTTGAAGAAATAGAGTCGCCACCCAATTATTTAATTTGGAATGAATGGGGGTAGTTTGATCCCTCGCTTCAGGACCTTAACTACCCTCATCCCTTCAGAGATGGGTTTGAGAAGTTAGGTACAAGCCATTTGCCTCGCCCAGATCAAAATTCGGCCTCTACTAGGGTATACCAAATAAGAATAACTCATGTTATGTAGTCCGCTTAAGTGGTTTATTTTATGCATACATTTCCATTTTTTTCTTTATTAAACAAATAAGGTGGTTTTCAATCATGATAGTTGTATATTCATACAAAGAAAGAGGGAGGAGAACAGAATTACATTTTCTTTCAAACATGGGGGCTAGGGGAGAGGATTACATCGCTCTTCAATAATAAAAATAAACTACTTCTATAACTTCATATATCTCATTCATTTATTCATACAATTAAAGCATTCGATAATAAAAAGCATATTCATGCATATTAAATCAATCAATTTCTAGACTCGATAAATAGTGAATCCCTCACCATCATATGTGAGTCTATTCAATGCTTATCAAGTTTTTACATGCATATCATACATTCAATTTTCATTATAAGCAATGGTCCCTCACCATCAATGTGAATCCATCGTCACTTCATGGCATCATTCTAATCATGGTACATTCATACATTTATTCATCTCAATAAAAATATCTCTAGAATACAAAGCCATAATCTAGAATCATGGTACTTCTACTTAAATTTGATATTTCTTGTCATGGTAATTCTACCTACTGCTATTCTAGCATAATTCAATTGATAGTGATAGTTCTAAATATGGCAATTCTAGCTTACCATGGCATTTCTAGCCTAAGTCAATCAATCATAGCAAAACATGGCTATTCTAGCCCAACTCAATCAATCAATCAAGATAATCTTGGCAATTTCAATCAATCAAAGAAATTCTTGCCTATTCTATGTTATTTCCTAGCATGTTTCAAAACAATCTTTAATTCATCCTAGCATAATTCTAAACATGTGCTCTTAAGCATGATTATAAGCATTCGCCAAGAAAATAAACTCCTAAACATGTTTCTAATAAATGAGGGAAAGATGACTTACCTTGACACGCTTTTCAACCTTGCAAAATAAATAAGGATTAAAACAATTCACAAAATCCTAAGTATGCTTCTAAGCATAAAAATAAATCCTAAACATGCTTATTCTAAAGCAAGAAAAATAAAGAAGAAATAAAGAGAGCGAAGAGACAACTGCTCTTAGGATGTACCCTTTTTGAGTTTAAAGCAATATAAAACGCCTGAAAAACTTTAAACTAGAAAAGACTCCTTGAATTCTCAAGTTTGTCTTCATGAGAGAGAAAAGATGAATTTGATGTGTGTTGAAAAGTGAGGAGGAGGGGGATTTATATAGTTGAAGGGTTTAGTTGAAAAAGGAAGCAAATTTTAAGTAAGGGTTCCAACAAAATTTTGCAATTATACAAAGTGAACAGCCGGCCGACTGTGTGAGGATCGCGATCGACTAGTCTGTTGTCGGTCGACAGTGGGATAGTTGGCTGACTATGGGTGGACTGCTAGCCGGTGGTAAACAGCCAGCTGTCCTACAATCGTTGGCCGGTTGTAGCCCACCGAATCCTTCAATTTTGTATTTTTTAAATGCTGTTCCCTTCTGACTTTCAGCTGTTCGATCACTCGTAACTCTTCGAGTTGAACTCCAATTTATGATCCATAAAATTTTATAAAAACTAGACATCCGTAGCTTTGCAACGGTATATGATTCATCATCATATTCCTCTTTGATAAATGCATGAAAGTACACTCTTAAGCATAAATAATTAATGCTAATTGGACAGTATTATAAAGCTTTTATGATATTTTAGCATAATTATTTTGCTTATGCTTCTTTTACATTTGTTTCATTTCTTTTGCATTTTCTTTAGTCTTTATCTTGAAATAAAGTATTGTCCTTAAATTGTGATTAATGGAAATCATTTTTTCAGGTTTAATAAAATGGACACAACTCTCAATCTATAGATCAAAATGGAGAGATTATTGAACCTGGAGCAACATGTCTCAATTTTACACAAAGTTGAAGAACAATCAAAAGCCCAAATCCAACATTTGATGGGCCGAAATTGAGACACAACAAAACCAAATTGTAGTTGTTTCTCAGCCCGACCCATGTCCAGTATTTGGGCCATATCTCAGAGAATACTTGTCCAAATTGCATGAATCTGGTGGCCCTGGAAAGCTGAGACAAAATCCTACAACTTTCATGTTTTCCACAAAGCCCAATTCGGTCCATTTGGTGGTCAAAAATCAGCTGCAAGTTGGTGACCGACATTGTGAAAAAATTGGTGGAAGTTTGGTGTAATAGTTCCATTTCATCACCTATTTAAGGACAACTTGAGGAATTGAATGGGGGGAGAAAAAAAATCATTTGAGTTCACATTTTATCATTGTATATTACAATTCTCTCTTGTATTTTCTTTTTAGAAATGATAAGAATGAATTGTAAGTTAGGCTAGAACTCTTGGTAAGGCTAGAGATGAACTTGTATGTGTAGTTTATCTATTTCTCCACTTTCATTCTACCTCAAGGGCTATAAAGATTGTATGTTTGTTTATGTGTTAAACTCTTTCTCATCTTGTGATTTCTTTTTAATCCAGAAATTATAATTCTCAATTTCATATAAATTCAGTCATGCTTTCTTTATGTGATTCGTGTTGAATTATAATTGTTACTGGTAGTTTTGTTTTATGAGTTAGTCCTTTACTGCAATATTGTCATGTGATATATTGTCGCTCTTGGATAACTTGTAAGGATGAATGTT
This sequence comes from Boswellia sacra, assembly GCA_013180625.2. Classification (NCBI taxonomy): domain Eukaryota; kingdom Viridiplantae; phylum Streptophyta; class Magnoliopsida; order Sapindales; family Burseraceae; genus Boswellia; species Boswellia sacra. The sequence continues at coordinate 72,169 of SNVD02013214.1, forward strand.
ATTGGTAAATATTGCTTGTAAAGAGTTTATGCATATCAAATACATGTGTTTGTCATTTATGCTATACTATACATATTTTTTTGATTGATTGTTTGGGATGTGAAACTTTCAATTGAGTTATAATTATTGAATCAAAGTGGAGATTAGATTTACAAAACATATAAGTGATTCTCGATGCCTTACTTCTTAATTACCATCGATTGTTTCCAATTATTAAACATTGTATTTTCTTTAGAACCAATCACTTCAAAGTTAAATTTTATATCTTTATTATCTTTTATATTTTTTGTTTTACTAACCTCTTTTATCAAAGGCCTCCTTGTGGATTCGACACCTCAACGTATACTACAATAACCGCGGTATATTTTGGGCGTAACCAAAAATTGGCGCCGTTGCCGGGGAGGTAAAATGGACGAAAGACGGTTTGTATTTTTTATTTCCTTTTCTTTTTTTTGGCCTAACTTGGAATAATTTGCCTAATTTTCCTAACTTTGACTAATTTGCCTAATTTTTCTAACTTTGACTAACCTTATTCCTTTTACTTTTTAAAGGTCGGCTTTGCCGCCTTTATTTCTTTTACTTGTTAAAGGTCGGCTTTGCCACCTTGTTTGTTTTATTATTATTATTATTGTTATTACTTGTTAAAGGTCGGCTTTGCCGCCTTATTTCTTTTACTTGTTAAAGGTCGGCTTTGCCGCCTTATTTCTTTTACTTGTTATTTGTTTTAACTTTTTTTATCTTCTATATATACTTGTCAAAGGTTGGCTTTGCCACATTGTTTGTTTTATTATTATTATTGTTATTATTATTTTACTTGTTAAAGGTCGGCTTTGCCGCCTTTACTTGTTATTTGTTTTAATTTTTTTCTTTTTCTATATATACTTGTCAAAGGTTGGCTTTGCCACCTTGTTTGTTTTGTTATTATTGTTGTTATTATTCTCTCTAACTTTTGTTATCTTATTGCTTTTTGACTTTATTTGAGAACTTTCTTGTGTAAAAAAAAAAAACAAAAAAAAAAAAACAAAAAAAACAAAAAGAGAGACAAATTGTGAGTGATGTATGAAGCAATCTAGAGACAAACGAGGGAGATTTATGAAAAAATCAGAACTAGAACCACAACAAGATTTTGCAACCGAAGAAAAATCAATTCTTGGTTCATCTTCATCTTCTAATTCTGATACAATGAGCCAACATGAGGACAACCCCGTTAAAACTCTAAAAGATTACTTGCATCCTACCCGCACAGCCACACCATCATGTATCATATTTCCACCTAATACACCAAAATTGGACTTTCACCCTGGGATGATACATCTTTTACCAACTTTTCATGGTTTAGATAGTGAAAACCCGTATGTGCATGTTAGAGAATTTGAAGAAGTAGTGGGCACCTTTCATAGTCAGGCCAATGCCATAGATTCTGTCAGGTTAAAATTTTTCCCTTTTTCTCTAAAAGACAGGGCAAAGAGTTGGCTATACTCTTTAAGGCCGAGATCCATAGGAACTTGGACAGAAATGACCCAAGTGTTTTTTAACAAATATTTTCCACAACATAAGACTAACGGCCTGAAAAGACAAATTTCCTCTTTCTCCCAAAAAGATAGTGAAACCTTGTACCAAACTTGGGAGAGATTTAAAGAGTTGTTAAACATGTGTCCTCATCATGGGTATGAAAATTGGCGCTTGGTTAGTTACTTCTATGAGGGACTAACAATTAGGGAGCGCCAATTTGTTGAGATGATGTGCAACGGAGAGTTTCTTCAAAAAGACCCTGAGGAAGCCTTAGAATTCCTCAAAGACTTAGCTGAAAAAGCCCACACATAGACTGGACCTAGTTCTACAGATAGCACAAATAGGTCACGATCTAGTGGAATTTACCATCTTAGGGAAGAGGACAACCTTAAAGCCCAATTAGAAGTCTTAACTAGGGAATTGGAAGTCTTGAAAACCAAAGATAGGAAGGTCACCCATACAGTTGCTAAAGTTGAATCACAAGATCCATGTTTTATTTGTGGAGGGGTGGAACACTTAGCTCAGATTGTCCAACTTACAGTGAGATAAGAGGGGTGTACGAGGAACAATGTAACGCCTTAGGGATGTACAAAAAGCCTTATTCACCCTATTCTGAAACCTATAACCCTAGCTGGAGAAACCACCCAAACTTTAGTTGGAAATCTAACCCCCAAAACAACAACCAATGGAAATAGGAACAACAACCACCCAAGTCTTATCAAGCACCTCAATACAATGCACCACAAGTTAGGAATTCCTTAGAGGACACCTTACAAGCATTTATGGAGGCCCAAAATAAGACGAACCAAAAATTTGAAACAGTTCTTACACAAGTGGTGGAAGAGAACAAGGAGATCAAAAGTCAAATCACTAAGCTAACTAGTGCTTTGACCATACAAGAGCGAGGTAAGTTTCCATCTCAAACTCAATCTAATCCAAAAGGGCAACACATGGCACAAGCCTCTACTTCTGACACACAAAATCTCAAAGAGGTAAATGCCATCACTACTCGAAGTGGTAAGATCTTAAATGAGCCTACATTGCCAATCAACACTACCATGGAAAACAAAGATGTTCTCCCACAAAAGGAGGACATTTTTGAGAAAGAACTTGAAAAGAAATTTTCGATTCCAGTGCCTTTTCCCCAAGCTCTCAGATCTAATGGGAAAAACTTGAAAGTTCAAGGTGAGATTCTAGAACACTTAAAACAAGTTAAGATTAATCTTCCCTTGTTGCATGTAATCAAACAGGTTCCGGCTTACGCCAAAGTTATCAAGGATCTATGCACCATCAAAAGAAAGCACCATGTCAAGAAAACTGCATTCTTGACGGAACAGGTAAGTGCAGTCATTGAACAGAAAACCCCACCCAAGTACAAAGATCCAGGGTGTCCTACAATTTCCTGCCAGATTGGGACACATGAAATCAGTCAAGCATTGTTAGACTTGGGAGCAAGTGTCAATCTCATGCCCTATTCGGTTTACTTACAATTAGGACTTGGAGATCAAACCCACATCCGTAGTTCTACAATTGGCCGACCGATCAGTCAAGAAACCACGGGGAATAGTGGAAGATGTTTTATTATAGATTGATAAATTTTATTACCCTGTTGATTTTCTTGTTTTGGATACTCAGTCTGTGGTTAATATGGAGTCCAAAATTCCTCTTATTTTAGGGAGACCTTTTCTTGCCACTGCTAATGCTTTTATTAATTGCAGGAACGGTCTCATGAAATTGTCATTTGGTAATATGACTCTTGAGGTGAATATTTTCCATATTGGAAAGCAACCACGAGAGGAGGACGATTGCTACCATTCATATATGATAGACACACTTATCTCAGAGAGGCTTATAGAAAACAGGATTTTGACTCTTTAGACTACCTTCTTGATTCTGAATTTGAAGATTTATTTTATCCTGATGATACAACTAATGTGTTTGGTGTTTTTGACTCACAGGATAAAAGGACTCGATTTTGGCAACCACGCTTTGAAGAATTGCCTCGTGGAAGAGAGAAGCCAAAACCCTCTAACTTAGAGGCTCCAAAAGTTGAACTTTCTCCATTGCCCAAAGGTTTGAAGCACGTTTTCTTGGGAGCAGGTGATACCTTTCCTGTTATTATTTCTTCAGAACTTAGTGTTGAACAAGATGAAAAATTGATAAACTTGTTAAAAGAACATAAGTCTGCACTAGGATGGACTATAGCTGATATTAAAGGTATTTCTCCATTAATATGCTCCCATAGAATCCATCTAGAGGAAGGTACCCAACCTCGTAGAGACCCCCAAAGAAGACTTAATCCAACAATGAAAGAAGTGGTAAAGAAAGAAGTCTTAAAACTATTAGATGCAGGTATAATCTATCCAATATCTGATAGTCAATGGGTAAGTCCAACACAGGTAGTGCCTAAGAAATCTGGAGTAACTGTGGTTCAAAATGATAAAGGAGTGTCTGTTCCAACTAGAGTAGTAACCGGATGGCGGATGTGCATTGATTATAGGAAATTAAATACAGCCACCCGAAAAGACTACTTTCCATTGCCTTTTATTGACCAAATTTTGGAACGTGTAGCTGGTCATCCCTTTTATTGCTTTCTCGATGGGTACTCAGGATATTACCAGATAGAGATAGCTCTACAGGATCAGGATAAGACTACCTTCACATGCCTTTTTGGTACTTATGCTTTTCGTAGGATGCCATTTGGATTATGTAATGCACCAGCTACTTTTCAACGTTGCATGCTTAGTATTTTCTCAGACATGGTTGAAAAATGCATGGAGGTTTTTATGGATGATTTGACTGTTTTTGGTAACTCTTTTGATTCATGTCTACTTAACTTAAAATCTGTTTTGAGTAGGTGTGAAGAAAAAGGACTTGTGCTTAATTGGGAAAAATGTCATTTCATGGTGTCTTCTGGGATTGTTTTGGGACACATTATTTCAGAAAGAGGAATGGAGGTTGACAAGGCTAAGATCGAGTTGATCTCTAAATTACCTACACCTAAAACGATAAAAGATGTCCGATCTTTTCTAGGGCATGCTGGTTTTTATAGGAGGTTTATACAAAATTTTTCTTCTATATCTAGACCATTGTGTAACCTCTTATTGAAAGATGCTGAATTTGTGTAGACTCAAGCTTGTGAGGACGCATTTCAGACATTAATTGCCAAACTCACCACTGCCCCTATTATGCAGTCACCTGATTGGAGCCTTCCATTTGAGATTATGTGTGATGCCAGTAACTATGCTGTAGGAGCAGTCCTTGGTCAAAGAAGGGAGGGCAAACCCTTTGTTGTTTACTATGCTAGTAGAACCTTAAATGATGCTCAAATGAATTATTCTACTACTGAAAAGGAACTATTAGCTGTTGTTTTTGCCTTGGACAAATTTCGTTCTTATTTAATTGGTTCACCTATTACTGTGTTTACTGAACATGCAGCTCTGAAGTACCTTTTTTCTAAAAAGGATGCTAAGGCCTGTCTAATTAGATGGATTCTTCTTTTGCAGGAATTTGATCTAACCATTAAGGACAAGAAGGGCGTCGAAAATGTTGTAGCAGATCATTTGTCCCGTCTTGAGTTCCATGATTCCACTAATGTCCAACCAATTCAAGATGATTTCCCTGATGAACATCTTTTCACTATAAGCCAAGTACCTTGGTATGCACATATTGTAAATTACTTGGTTTGCGGAGAAGTTCCATCTGACTGGAGTGTACAAGATAAGCGTAAGTTCTTGGTTGAGGTGCGTAATTTTTATTGGGATGATCCTTATCTTTTCAAATATTGCGCTGACCAAATAATGCGACGTTGCATTCCTGATAGTGAAATTGCTAGTGTCTTAAACTTTTGCCATGGCACTGCTTGTGGTGGTCATTTCTCAATAAAAAAGACTGCTGCAAAAATTTTACAGTGTGGACTCTATTGGCCCACTTTGTTTAAAGATACTAACAATTTTTGTCGTTCATGTGAAAGATGTCAAAAGTTGGGGCTTTATCTCGCCGTCATATGATGCCTCTTAGCCCTATTCTTGTTATTGAGATATTTGACTGTTGGGGTATTGACTTTATGGGACCTTTTCCTCCATCTTTTGGTTATCTTTATATTCTTCTAGCTGTTAATTATGTGTCCAAATGGTGGAGGCTATGGCTTGTCGTACTAATGATAACACAACCGTGGTAAAATTCTTAAAAGAAAACGTGTTTTCTAGGTATGGTACGCCACGTGTCATCATCAGTGACCAAGGGACACATTTTTGTAACCGTTCTTTTGAAGCTTTGATGCGTAGGTATGGTGTTCTTCATAAGATTTCCACCGCATACCATCCATAGACAAATGGGCAAGCTGAACTCGCAAATAGGGAGGTCAAGCAGATTCTAGAAAAGACTGTTAATCTGAATCGCAAAGATTGGTCTTTACACCTTTCTGATGCATTATGGGCTTACCGCACTGCTTATAAAACTATTCTAGGGATGTCTCCTTATCTCCTTGTCTATGGGAAAGCTTGTCATTTACCTGTTGAGCTAGAACATAAAGCTTATTGGGCTGTCAAAGCCATTAACTTTGATTTGAGTGTTGCAGGTCTTCA
>SNVD02013220.1:0-79336 GCA_013180625.2 Boswellia sacra
TCAAATCATGGATAAATTTAAAAATAATGGTAACATTAAAAAAATTGCCGCTTGGGGCAAAAATGTAGTTTTAATAAATTTCAAATCAAGGGTAAATTTGTAATTTTATGTTTTTCAATTATTCAGTCTTTTACGGTGGTAAAATCAGTTGCTGTAAATAAGGTAACGTAGATGCTCTACTATGGCTCGGAAGGAGCCGCCACAAAAGACTATATCCTCGCTGCAAATGACCTAATGGGTTGCCGTAGGAGATTTACGACCCATTTTATTTGCGTCGACTCAAATCTGTCGTAAGTCTGCCGTAGAAGGTCTTTTGCGGCGGCGGCAAATGACCCCTTTTTTGCAGTGTATATTCTTCCATATTACCCATTGGATTTGATCTGACTCATCTTGGTCTTAGTTGAGGGTTAGGCAAATTGGTTTTGTCATGCAATCTGGACCAGAAGCCTTTTGCGATAGGCTCAAGCCAAATCTCAAATGTCCCTTTAGAACTCATAGGAACACCATTTTGAGCTAAAATTCCTTGAATCAAACAAGGAAAAACAAGCACGTGATAATCAGATTTGTAAGGTGCAATTTGAGCAATCATTGTATATCTCCACAAACCCAAATTAACTGGTTTATTGGTGCCTAAACATAATAGAAGTTTCACCCCTATCATCTCTAACTTGATTTTGATGGGTTGAAGGGAACCAATCAAATTGTGCTATCTTATGTAGAACCCTATACTTCTGAACAAGATATTTTTTACAAATCCCATCTTTTGAGTTCCATTTCAAATCATCACGACCAGTTAACTCTTCTTAATTACATCTTCCATCACAAAATTATCATCAACAGAATGTAAAGTCCCACTAAGTAAATCAAAGAATGCGTTTATTACATTGGGAGAAAACTTTACTAATCTACCTCTACAATATACCTTGTGATAATAAAAACTTTTTGTATTATCTATTGAATTAGGTATACTAGCATAAAGCTCTTGAATGAGAGTCTTAGTTGGAGGTAGAAAATTGTTTACCATTCTGGTCTAGTAGATGGACCTAAGAAGCTCATCAAGGCCATATTTGTTGAAATCAGAAACCTTCACTAGCCTTTGAATCTGTTAGATATGTGCTCTAAGAGTGATGAATATTTTCTATAAATTTATAGAAATATCATTAATAAATAAAGTTATTATTATTTATTTTACCCAAATATGATTGTATTAATGACCAAAGGCTTTGGAGCTTATCTATTGATAAAATTCTATATATATGAGACATAAATTTATATTAAAACTAGTTCATAACCTATAAAAAATAGTTGGACATTCTGTTTGAATAAGGTTGTTTTGTGGTTTGTCTCTAATGGGGAAATGGTGAGTCTCTAACCATTTGAAGTGGAGACTTTAGGACTAAGACACTTATGCATTACGAATGCATTGAACATGACCATGTGGAATTCTATCATTTGGTGGAAATACCGTGAGCAAATGAAAATTACCACAACCAAGCACTAAAGGCATTCATACCTTAATCTTGAGTGGGTAGTGTACCTCTAGTATACAAGTTATGATCTTTGACTAGGATAAAAATTGAGATCTAAATAAAGGTCAATATCTTGGCTAGTTAGGATTACAAGATCTGTTTATTAGTAGACACTATATCATAGATATGGAATTCATGCCTCCTAAGCAATTGAAGAATACCACTTTGATGGTTTTACAAGGTTTTAAGTAATAAAATCTTGGCCAAGTGTTTGACGAAAAGTTATTCATTAAATTAAGATTTATTTGAATAAATGTTAAATCACTCAAATGGTGTAAAATCGGTATTAAGGGATCAAGATATAATTGGAGAGGTAAAACGATAATTTATACCTAGCTTCAATTATTGGTATTCCATGAAGGGTATTTATGTAAACCTGTTGCTTAATGGATAGGGCTTAAACGAAATAATTTAATCAGATTAAATTATTAATCTTTCTGCAAAGAATATTTAATTCAAGAATGCAGCTTTGGACCTATAGTGGAGTGGACCAAAGTTGATAAGTGGAGCCCACTCCAGTTATGAGATAACATGGTACTGGGTCAAACTTACTAGAGCTTGTAATTAAATATGGCCACCAAGGTCTCCTAAGTAACTGATTAAATCATTTGAACATGAGGCTAAATTATGAGAAATAATTATTTAATTTAATTGAGATTTTATGGAGAATAAAATTTCATATATTAAATTAAATTGTTAAATTGTAAATAAGCTTGCTATTTAATTAAAAGAGTTTAATTAAATAAATAAGCTAATAGGCTTGATATTTAATTAATAAGATTAATTAAATAAGTTATTAATAAGTAATTCGGCCAATGACTAATTGGCTTATTGGGCTCATTAATTAATTAAATATTATTTAATTAATTAAGAGTTTAATTTGAAATTAAAGAGGCCTTCTAGTTGTTTGAGTTGTACTCAAATATATAAAAGTTTAATTAAATTTATTTCAGGTTTGGAAAAACCTAATTAAATTTAAAGTTCAATTAGATTTATATTAGGTTTGTAGAAACCTAATTAAATTATGAGTCTAATTAGATTTATATTAGGTTTGTAGAAACCTAATTAAATTATGAGTCTAATTAGATAAGGATTAAAAGAATTCTAATAAAATACTAAGTCCAAGAAATTAAAATTTAATAAGGAAATAGGGTAGGTACATAACGTCCTAGGGTTTTAATCAAAACCATAAGAGACGAATAGGACAAAAAACATAAACAGTTTCTTTGCCTTGCAATTTGTGCCAATCTCAAGCCTCTTACCTTGAGCAAAAATGCAGAAGCTTCTAAGGCACCCTTGGGATCACGTTTGAACTGCCTAGACTTCCTTAATCTTGTTTTCTTTGTGTTCTTAGGTAATTGTTTAGCCAAGTTACACTCTCACAAGTGTTGTTCAGATTGACATTCAGCCATATTCGGGATGAAAAGTGGTGAGAAAGCACGAAAATTTTTTGAAGCCTGTATTTGCTAGATCTTTATCCTGGAGCTATTTTTGCTATGTTGATATAATCAAATCTAAGTCTAGGATCCAGCAATTGGTATCAGAGCCTCGTTTCCTCCACTAGAGAGTGAATAAAATATTTATTAAAATATGATTTTTGTGCTTTAAGGATGTTATATGATGTGGTGTTAATTTCTCCAAGAAATTTTGCATGATTTCATGTGATGAATTTTATGTAATAATTTGTACGGTTATGTATGGGTAAATACTTGGCCTCATATAGTTTTCTTTGTATTTTCTTTTTAATGATATGTTATTATTGAGGGGTGGCCCTTATGCCATTCAGTTACCCTATTTGATTGTTTATTTTTCCATGTTTGTTCAGTTTTAGTTTTTGTGTTCTTGTATGAAGTAGTTTGTATTTTTTTTTTGTAATTGTACAATTATTGATATAAAAACGTGAAGATCAAGATGCATATCACATGGTGGTTACATGGACGATGTCAACATGGAGGAGGCTAGGGTTTTTGGATGCCACGAGGGGAGCTTCGGGGTAAGGCACAAAGGGTTTATGCCAAACTCCCTAGGGCTCCCTGAGGTTTTGGGTCTATGGGCGTAATGGGCTACCCTTGCCTATATGGCTAGCCCACAACATGGCTAATGCAATGTAATGGACTGCCCTAGGGTTTAAGGGCCAAAGCCCCAAGGCCGTTGGCTTAAAGCCCACAGAACCATGGAGTAAAAGCCTCAAACCCAAGCCTAATGAGCTTTTGCATTTGGGCTTCTTTAGGGTTATTTTGGGAAAACGACTAGCCTTAGAAAAAGTTTATGGCATACTGGATTGAAAGGTTAAACGGGTTTTGAAAAGGCCCTAAGGTGAATTAATTTGGTCGAAGTCCCAACATGGTGAGCCCAAGTCTAAAGTGTGTGAGTTTTTGTTGTTTGTAGCTTAGCAAGCTATTGGGCTATGCTCTATGGGCTTAGCTTAATATTTTATCACTAAAGTGAGATCTAATGGGTTTGTTAATGATGCCAAATAACTTCTAGATAGCAAAGGAATTCATAATATTGGGCTTGTTGGGCTTATCAAGTCTTTAATCTAGACTTGTTTCAAGAAATGTTCACGCATGGTTTATTTTGAAACCAAGGCCAAGTGAGTAAAATTGATTTAATAGCTTGTCTTGCATCTTGTCCATGTTGTTTTGGTGGTTTTACAGCTCAAAACGGTGACAAAATCGGAGTTGTATAGCCCATTAAATCAAAGATGCATACTATAGGGGGTGAAACTACAAATATGAAAACGTTCCAATTGTGTAGGGGTGTCTATGAAAATTTTAAAGTTTCTGGACAACTTCTAGTTCACTTAACACCATTAATTTTCAATTTTATGAATTTTAAAAATTTTGTTGGAACTAGTGGACACATACAAGCACAAGAGAGATACCAAGAAGATACAAGGACTCTTTATAAATATTAAATATATTTTAGGAAAAAGGTCAAGTATTGTACTATATGTATTCTTTATGAAAGATTGATTGTTTTATCTAAATTATTAAATAAAATAATGACATGTCACATGCCATATAGAGAAATAGGAATGCCACATTAATGCATTATAACATATCCATGCATTCATGCATAAATTTATATATATTAGTCAAGTTGTTTGATTAATGGTAAATATAAATTAAAATTAAATAGAATAATTAATGTGGTTTATAATTTTATCAAAAGGTTTGATAAATAGAATATAAATCATACACTTAATAATAAGATTAATTAAGTAAAAAAATTTGTATATAAAAAGTTTTCAAAAGAGTATGAAAAGAGTTATATGGATCACATTTTACAATAAAATCCTAAAGTTTTAAATGTTTGAGTGGGATAAGGTTTAATTAAATTTAAACCTAAAGCCTCCATTATTGGTCCATTTGGATGGGCTATCCATAAACCTCGACTTGGCTCGTTTTAGGGCCTTGCTCCCTAAAGGAAGGTTTATGATAGTTGTTTTCTAAGATTAGATTTCCAATTGGATAAAATTAATCCAAACAAACCATTAAGTGATAGTTCCTAAAGAAATTTCATATCAATGCAATCTTGGAATTAATTCAAACAATGGTCATACATTCAACTTAATTTTTGAAAAGATAATCCTTAAAGGAATGATTTCATTAATTGAGGGCTAACTATATGATGGTTATTATTATTGAATTATGAGTTATTTTAGAAATAATAATAATTAGAAAGAGTTCTAATTTAATCAAATAGAGTTATCATATTTTCCTAAAGAAAAGTGGTAATTATTTGATAACTAAATATACATTTTGGCATCCACTCATTATGTAGTTATATTCAAAAGTTTTATAGTCATTAATAAGGGTGTACGTTTATTTTTACGAAAAATAAGTCCAATCACTTCTATACTAAATGATTAATATGCTCCATGGATAACTTATACTGAATAAGATTTTAACTGCATATAAAGACCATAAGATGGAGATGGCTATGCACACCATGAGATGGGGATAGATATGTTAACCATGTGATGGTCAATGTTGTGTAAAGTGGAAAGAAAGTCTTGACACTATAACAAGCTTAATGTCATAAGTGGGTAAAGTATACCTTCACCATCTTATGAGTATTTGATTCTAAATAATGAAGAATACTATGCAAAATAAGAGAAAGCAAATGCAAAAGCCAAGTTATATATTTACTTCTTTGGATCAAGTGTTGGTAATTGAAATTTATATATATGGCTAATGTAAATGATATCATTTTTCACTTACAAATATTGTCTAGTTAGGCAAAATTGATATGACTTTCAATTCTTTATCTTATTCTTTATTTTGAATAAAGATAAGATTTTGATAAAAAATTGGAATTTCTCTCAAAAGCCCAATCAAAGAAGGTTCCTAAGGATGCTAAAACCAAAGTCTAGTGTTCTTCTAGTTTAAAACCTTAAGGGTAAGGTTTATAAGAACGGATATACAAAGGTTTTAAAATCCTTAACATGGGAGACAAAGAATGAAGCCCAACCAATTGGAAAAAGTTTCTATTATAGCGATAAAGACCATTTTGAAAAAGATTGCATCGCATTTAAAACTTGTTGAAGTAATATTTTTTCTAAACTCATTCTTTGTAGAATATTTCATTATTTATTAACTTATGGATATTAACCATGTATGTAGTTCTTTGTAAAGGCTAAATATGACTCGACTTCTAAATGAAAGTGAGCTTGGCTTAGGGCTTGTACAAAAAGCGTCAGTGTCTGCTCACGCAATTAAAGAACTGCACATTTTTGTATTTTTAGTTTTGGATAATTGCTATTTTTCCAGATATTATGTACGAAATTTTGAATTTCAGACACTTATTTAAAATTCTGGTTATTCACTTTCTTTTAACAAGTTTGTTGTTATTAGAAAGAGCAAAGAGTTTTATTTTCTCTGAATTGTACATAGCAATTTGCATATGATGGAAAAATAAAAATGGAATCAATAAATGACACTAAATTGAATAAAGAAAGAGTAGATCGTCTCACATTCATTAGACTTATCTTTGGCATTTATGACTGGCTGATTTCATGAAAAGGGGTTCGAAGGATGAACACTAAGTTCATTAGATGTTGTACCAATACCAACTTATGAATCAAGCCTAGTGAGAAATTTTCCTATAAGCCATTTTAAGCTTAAAGGAAATAGAGCTAAAGATTGTACTGATATAGTATACAAAATGCTTATGCACCATTTAGTGTTTGAGAGGCAGATATGAGTATTTCATAAGATGATTACTCAGAATATAAGTATATCTACTTAGTGCATTATAAATCTAGAACTTTTGAAGAGTTCAAAAAGTAAAAGATAAATGTTGAACACATTTAGTAAATATGTTAGATAACTACGATCAGATTATAGTATTGAATACCTCTCATGATAATGAAATACTATTCCAACTCACTGGAGTAGGAGACAAGGAATAGAAATCTTTTGGACATGATTTGATCCATGTAAGTTATTCAAAATTATCCACTTGTATTTTAGGAAACCTTAAAAGATAAAAAAAGATATTGCTTCTATAGTTAATCTAGTGTGAAAAAATTTGTAGTATGATTGCAAATCACTTAAAGGTCAACTACATAAAAAATTATAAGCCTAAAAGCAATGTAGTATTAGAAGAAATGTCTAAAGAAACTAACACTAATCCGATCAATGATTATAGTTTCAAAGGTTCGACATCTATTTTTAATACAAAACAAATATAAGATCTAGATATATAAACTCTTATGGTACCTTAACGTAGTGGGAGGATAGTTAGACAAACTCTATTAGTGCCTCGACATAGTATAAGGATTGTAAGACAACCTGACAGATTCACTGGAGTATCACAAGATACTAGTGAAGATGAATCTGATCCTATTACTTAGAAAGAAGTAGTGAATAATACTAATGCTAATAGTTGGCAAAAAGCTATGGGATCAAAAATAGAATGAATTTATTCTAATTCTATCTAGGACTTGAAGGGATAAATAAAACTCATAAGGTGCAACTGGGTCTACAAGAGAAAGAGACGAGTTGATGGGAAGGTAGAGACCTTCAAGGTAAGGTTATGCTTAAATCAATTCAGATTCTCTTATTCATTACTGCTCATTATGATTATAAGATTTGGCAAAATAAACGTCAAGACAACATTTTGGAATGGAAATCTTGACAAAAGCATCTATATGATGCAACTAGAGGTTTCATAGACTAAGACCAAGAGTAAAAGGTTTGCAAATTGAAAAGTTCAATTCATGGTCTTAAGCAAGCATCAAGGTCTTGGAACATAAGGTTTGATCAAACAATTAAAACCTATGGTTTTATTCAAAATGTAGACAAGTCTTGTGTCTACAAGAGAGTATAAGATCAAAAGGTTATATTTTGCATTCTGTATGTTGATGATATTCTACTCATTCAAAATGACATAAAGGTACTATCATCAATAAAATTTTGGCTGGCTGAGCAATTCCAAACAAAAGATTTGGAAGAGGCTAGTTATATTCTTAGGATCCAACTCATAAAGGATAGGAAGAACAAGAAACTACTATAGCCTCAAGCTTTTTACATAGAGAAGATTTTGCCTAAAATTGCAATGCAAGACTCTAAGAAAGGATTGTTAGCTTTGAGGTATGGAGTTAATCTTTCTCAAGAGCAGTTTCTTTAGACTCCTTGAGAAGAAAGAGATGAGATGAATCCCATGTGCCTCTGCTATTAGAGTCTCATATATGCAATGTTAAGTACTAGGCTAGATATCTAATATGCAGTGGGAGTTATTAATGAGTACTAGTCAAATCCTAGTTATGAGCATTGGGTTGTAGTAAAGCATATATTAAAATATCTTCATAAGACGAAGGGATATATGCTTGTATATTTTGGTAGTGATCTAGCACCAGTTGGTTATATGGATTCAGATTTCTAATTGGATCCAGACTCTAGAAAGTCAACCTTAGGATCAGTTTTCAGTTTAGGTGGTGGAGCCATAGTATGGAGGAACATCTAGTAATCAGGCATTGCTAATTCCATGATGGAGTATGTAGCAGCTCGTGAAGCTATTTGGCTCTATAAGTTCCTTATAAATTTGGAAGTTGTTCCAAATGGAGAAAAAGCCATTGCACTTTATTGTGATAAGAGAAGGGTAACGGCTAATTCTAAGGAACCTAGAAACCACAAGAGTGAAAAGCATAAAGAAAGGAAGTACCACATCATACGAGAGATCGTGTAGCGTGGAGATGATCAAATATGTCACAATTACTTTAAGGGCAAGTGTGAGATTGTTAAATATGTGCCCTAAGAGTGATATACATTTTCTATAAATTTATAGAAATATCATTAATAAATAAAGTTGTTATTATTTATTTTACGCAAATATGATAGTATCAATGACTAAAGGCTCTAGAGCTTATCTATTAATAAAATTATATATATATGAGATATATATGAGACATAGAATTTTATCATAACTCAAAACTAGTTCACAACCTATAAATAACAGTTAGACACTTTGTTTGGACAAGGTTGTTGATAGGTGTCTATTTATGTATTACTTTTATATCAATTCGTCCATGTTTCTTTGCTATATTCCGTGGTATTTTTATGTTTTTGTGTGTTTTGATGTTTGTAGGAGTTTTGGAGCAACTTGCACAAAAATGGAGTAAAACCCTTCATTTTCACCTCTGCTAGTCAGTGATCTTCTCGGATTTAATTGTATTGATATACAATGAACCCGACGACATGTTATATACCGTTGGAAAGCTCTCGAAGTCTATTTTCTGGAGAAATTTACGGTTTATAAATCCATTCAGTGTACCAAAAGTTGTAATCAAAACAGTGTGAGATGTATAGAAATATAATTCCACAAGTCACTGTAGCATGTATAATACGGGGCACTGTAGCAATTCACTGTAGTAGAGTATTTAAACACATTTTAGGGTTTTATTTTCATAACTTGAAGAGGGGAGAACGTGGTGGAGGCTGCAGCTCTGGAATTCTTTCATCTCTTGAGTTCTTGAAGGAGAAAGGAAGCTTGGAAAGAGGAAGAACTACAATCCAAAGAGAATTACATCAAATTTGCTAAGTTTTTCCCTTCCCTTTCATTTTCTGGAATGTCTCCATGTTGTATTGTATTTACCACGTTCTTAAACATGTGTAACTGAATCTGAATTGGTTGAGGGTGATTTCAAAGCCCCTGATATGGTTTTTGTAAGTTGATTGTGTAAGGAATTGTTATCCAATTCTCTAATTGAAGTTGCTTGTATTTTCCCATGTTTAATGCTTATGATTGCTTGCTGGATTGTATTTGGGTGGCCAACTGAATATAATCTTGATATTGTCTATTGCTAGACTAGAAATCTTGATCCGTAATTGTCTTGAATTTCTAATCATTAGTAGCAAAATTGTGATCAGAGATTGCAATTGGAGAATATAACCTAAGTTAAATAATCCGAGCTTGTGTGTTTATTGCTTAGATCAACCTGTCTTTCTTATCGTAATGCATCCATTGAATTAAATTTAGAGAGCTTGTTCTAGGTTGTTTAATGGATAGAGATTAAATAAAGAGCCTGTTTTATTTAACAACAAAGTAAGGAAAGATTGGGATAACAGAGCTTGTTGTTATCTACGGTTGATAACTTCAATGCTATAATTAGATGACAATTCTACGATTAATTCGCAAATCCATATCTTGTGGTAGAGAAGGATCCCTTAACCAGCTTTATCTCATTGATTTTTCATTCGAATTAACTTTCTGTTTTGTTATTCTTCGTTTGCATTATTATTTCACTTAGTAATCAATCAACAAAACCCCCAATTTACTCTGTTTTTGCTTTCGAATAACAAATTTAATTAGAATCAATCCTCGTGGGAACGATATCTTACTCATCACTTTATTACTTGTGCGACTAGTATACTTGCTAGTTTCGAACGCATCAAGTTTTTGGCGCCGTTGCCGGGGATTGATTTTCTAATCAATTTGTTATTTTGTTTTCATTGTTGACTCATATTTTCTTTGTTTTTCTTTTGTGATTGTTTGTGTTTAGATAACATGGCAGTAAACTTCTATCAATTCAGTAGCGGATTTGAGCCACAAGTACCATGGAGAGTAAATGAGGTAAGCACTCCGAACATTGAACAACAACTTTCTGAGCTAACCTCTCTTGTGGAAAACATGGCTGTAGGAGATATGCAAAAATCTTATGAATGTGGGATATATTCTACGATGGAGCATCCAATCGACATGTATCCAACTTTACAAGAAGAATATATGGAACAAGCCAATGCCATGGGTGGATTTCCAGGACAAACGAGGCAATGGTATGATCCTTTCTCTAGCACTTACAATGCTGGATGGGAAGATCAACATAATTTCAGTTACTGGAATCATCAACCAATCACTCCAAATGTGATACCAAATCGGCCACAAGGTTTCAATCAACCTAGAGTGCAGCAACCTTTTCAAATGCAACCACCACTAATGCCACATCCAGCACCGCAACCAGCTTCACAAAACTCAGGTATGTCTCTCCAGGACATTGTTAATGCACTTGCCACTAACACAATGCAATTCCAGCAGGAAACTGGGGCAAGTATCAAAAACCTGGCAAATCAAATGGGAAAATTGGCTACTAGCATGAGCAAATTTGAGGGCCAAGACTCAGAAAAATTATCTTCTCAAACGGTGATCAATCCAGAGAGACTGCTAGTGCAATAACTTCACGAAATGGAGAGCAATTAGATGTCTTGCCAAGGAAATCACAAACTGATGAAGGAGATGACACCACTTCCATCATGAACAAAACATTGACTTCTCAGGTAAATCCGATAACTCCCATTCCTTCATATGTTACTCCTCCACTTTTTCCTAGTAGATTTGCAAAATCGAAGAAGGAGGAACAAGAACAGAAAATCTTGGAAACTTCTCCCAAAATTGAGGTAAATATACCACTTCTGGATGCTATCGAGCAAGTACCTTGTTATACAAAATGTCTCAAGGAGTTATGCACCAGCAAG
This sequence comes from Boswellia sacra, assembly GCA_013180625.2. Lineage (NCBI taxonomy): Eukaryota > Viridiplantae > Streptophyta > Magnoliopsida > Sapindales > Burseraceae > Boswellia > Boswellia sacra. The sequence continues at coordinate 11,507 of SNVD02013220.1, forward strand.
AGGAAGTTAAAAGGAAATGAGAAAGTAAGTGTGGGGGAAAATGTTTCAGCTGTTTTACAAGAAAAAATTCCTCCGAAATACAAAGATTCAGGTACGTTCACCATTACATGCACCATTGGTAAAACTAAGTTTGAAAGAGCTACGTTCGATTTAGAAGCATTTATTAACATCATGCCATATTCTATTTATGCTTCTTTAAATCTTGGACCTTTTGTGGAAACTGGTATTACCATTCAACTTGCTGATCGTTCTAATGCATATCCCAAGGGAGTTATGGAAGATGTGCTTGTGCAGGTGAATCAATTGGTTTTCCCAGCAGACTTTTATGTTCTTGAAATGGAGGATGAGACATCTCCTAATCCAACACCAATTCTTTTGGGGAGACCATTCTTGAAAACTTCTCGAACTAAGATTGATGTTCATGATGGCACTCTCACCATGGAATTCGATGGCGAGGTGATTCGTTTCAATATTTTTGAGGCAATGAGGTACTCTAACGACTTACATTCTGTTTTTGCAGTTGATGTTATTGATTATTTGCCACAACAATGTTTTGAGTTAACTCGCAAGAATGGAGTGGATGTTGCTATTAGTGAACACAGAAGGATAGAAAGTTTCAAAGAACCAAGAAAGCTGATACAAGTGTCTAAAGAAGTGGAGGAAGCTGTGACAAGCTTGGATGAGACTATAGCTATCACCACAAATAGGTAGGATGTTTCGTACATTGAATTGCCTTTATCTAATGAGAAACTTCTTCCTTCTGTGATGAAAGCCAATACCTTGGAGCTTAAGTCACTTCCAGATCATTTGAATCATGGATTCTTGGGTGAGAATGATATTTTGCCAGTTACAATAGAAATGGGCCTTGCACGAATACAAGAAGAGAAACTCATCCGAATACTTACAGATCACAAAATAGCTATTGAATGGACAATTGTTGACATCCAAGGCCCATCCATATGCATGGATCGTATCTTGTTAGAAGAGGGATCCAAGCCCATTAGAGAAGCACAACAGAAATTGGATCCTCCATGATGGAACCAACGTCGGGCTGAGGACGTTAAACCAAGCGCTTATTGGGAGGCAACCCAATGTTTTTGAAAAAATAAAAAAAGAAAAGAAAAGAAAAATAAAATGAGGTAATAATGATCGATTTTTGTGTCTCGAGGAGATTCCTTTCGTAGGCCATCAAATTGATCAAGTTTTATCTCTCTTTGCCATCTGTCTCATTTGTTTTTATATTTTTTACTTGTTTTTTACTTTTGTTTGCTATTGTGTTGTTATCTCTTTTATGTGTCTTTAGTTTCGTTTCTGCTCTTTTCTTTTCCTTTCTTTTGTTTAATTTGATTACTATGTGCTTTGAGCTCATTTGTGCAGCAGCTTGTGGAAACATCTAAACGGAAGCTGAAGCCATTGCCCGAAGGTTTGAAACGTGCACATCTTGGAGAAGAACAGACTCAATCGCATTATCGGTAATATCTCTCCTTTTCTTCTCTTCAATGGATGCCGATATCTTTCTGTCGAACCTTCGTAAATATTTTCCTTCACTTCCTCAAAATGCTGTGTTTAAAATTTATAAAGTACGGATGACTAGACTTTGGGCGTTGATGCTCCTAAATGTGCCTGCTGATATCCGATGGCTTATCGAAGCCAAGGTGAGATTGTCCGGTGATCCGGACATTAATCTCGCAAAATACATGCCTGGTCTAGGAAAGAGCTACTACGCCAAGAGGCGAAGAGCAAAGAGGTTACAAGTGTGTTATAAATGTGCTAGATGGAATTGTAACCTGACTTGTCGTTCATTAGGTTTTGGGTCCAGAAATAGAGAAGATAAACTATCATTTATTAAGAATGGTCTGAGTAATGAGTCGCTGGATAATGTTTTGTTAACTCTCGAGTCACATTCTTGTGGACTTGTTCAGCGTGAATTGCTTAATCTATGACACAATTTCGTGATGAATTGCAGTGTTATAGTCTAGGGAATCTGACTAAAAACGACCCTGTTTGCCAGTTTATAAGAAAACTGGATGGGAAGCAAATCCCCGACTCATAGAAGGCGTTTCAGCCGTTACTGGACGTAAAACCAGAGGAAGATGTGAGCCACAATCACAACTACTTGTATATTTGAATGTGTGTTGTTGTTGTCGAATTTTATTTCTTTCTTGTTTCGTTTGATCTGATTATCAATGTTGTTTTTGTGTTGTTGTTGTTTGTTGATTTTGTTTGTTTTAATTTCAAGTTTTCTTTTTGACAAACCATATGACTACCCCATGTCATAAGCACACGTGGAAGACAAGTGTGGAGGTTTTGTCAACCTCCGCCGAAAGTATATCTCTACTTTTCATGCTTCACGTGGGAGACAAGTGTGGCGGTTTTGTCAAACCCCACCGAAAGTATATCTCTAATTGTCATGCTTCACGTGGGAGACAAGTGTGGCGGTTTTTTCAAACCCCACCGAAAGTTTATCTCCATTTTTCATGCACACGTGGGCGACAAGTGTGGAGGTTTTGTCAAACCCCACCGAAAGCATATCTATTTTTTCAAATCTTGGGGCGATAAATCTGCATCGAGCAACCCCCACCGAAATTATGTCCCCATGTGTCAAATTTGAGAGTTTTACGTGTGTATATATCCATTCTCCATATTTTCAAATGTCATTATTATAACCTGTCTTACACTTGAAAAGCATATTACCTAACGTGCATCATTGTCTTACACAAGGTTAGAGCACTTGTAGAAATGGAGAAAACACCAATTCGACGACTCCAAAATATATGCGTATTTTATGGATCGCAATTTGGTAAAGATGGAGAGTTTACAACAGCAGCTCTTCATCTTGGTAGGATATTAGCTGTGAGGGGTATTCATTTGATTTATGGAGGGGGTAGTCTTGGGTTAATGGGGTGTGTGTCGACAGCTGCATCCTTGGGAGGAAGTAAAGTTCTCGGCATTATCCCTAAACCATTAGCTGTGCGAGATATCGTAGGCAACACAATCGGGGAAGAGTTACAAGTCTCTAGCATGCATGAGCGTATTGCACATATGGTTGTTAAGTCCGATGCATTTATAGTTTTTTACCCGGTGGTTATGGCACATTAGAGGAGATATTTCAAATCACCTCTTGGGCACAGCTAAACATCCATAAAAAACCCATTGGTTTGTTAAATGTCAATAACTTTTTTGATGGTTTGTTGTCTTTTCTTGATCAAGCTGTAGAAAAAAATTTTATCTCACCATCAGCGAGGCAAATCCTTGTTACAGCTTCAACGGCAGGGGAGTTAATTGACAAACTACAAGAATTCGTCTATTCGTCTGATCCAACAACAACTCGGATTGATTGGTTTGGAGAAGGCAATAAGAGGCGTAAACTGGATTTAACACTCCATCTGTAATCTCTATTTGAAGTTTTTCATGTTATTTATTTTGAGATTTTTCAGGTTGTTTCTTTCCTCCTAGGTAATATTTTCTAATCTTGGTTTTTAGAGTGGTGGCTTAAAAAGTTTAAGTCCTCTTGAAACGCATTCTGGATCTCTTTAATCCATAATGGCTGAATAAGGAGGCTAACTTCTAAACTTTTTAGACCCATTCTAACTGACTTGTTTTTGTTTACTGGCTTGTTGGACTTTGTTATTTTATGAGTAAGTTTAGTTTTATGTAATTTAGAAGTTGTTATGTGTTTTTTATCTTTATCAGTTTTGATTAAAAAAATTGTGGAAAAAAGTTGAGAATGGCAGAATATGGGGTTTTCTTTAACCCTTGAAACGCATTCTCTCGACATAAATCTGTAGTTTGTTTATTTCATGTTGTTTGAAGTGTCTTGTATCTTGTTTTGTTCTTTCATAATAAAGGTATATAGGCTGGAAACCTTAAGTCTGCGGGCTACTGGTCCTAAGGATTGTTGAAATATACAATCTTAACTCAGGTGTAACAACGCCACGTACCTCTTTTCTTGCATTTTGTGGGTCGATGATAAGATAATGATTGAATTAAGAATAACTCTTGGAAAATGATAAATGATGCATGGATCTGTGTGCTTGAAATGTTTATTGGTTTTCGCTTTGCTTTTGATTCCTTGCGCAACATTGAGCACTGAGCTATTATCACTGAGTTATTTGTTCACTTAGAGAAAGTTTATGTAATTTAAGTGTTTCTTCAGATTTCAATGAATTCTAGAACTTGTTTGATGGTCACTCGAGGCGAAATCCTAGACTGTGCAACATTAGGGAAATGATTTAGGCCATCTTTGGACCGTTTGAGCCTTAAGAGCCAACCTTGACTAAAATTGATCCCTAGTTACCCCTTTGAGCCTCTGTAAACCTTTTTCTTTGTTAACTCACTAAAAGATTTCCTAACCTTAATTGAATTTGTTCCAAACAGTTTATCCCTTACCTATGAGCATGTAAATCATTCGCAATTACATTTTGAGCTATGTTCTGGTTTTGGGAAGTTAGAGGAGGTTGGATTGTGCCATGAGCAATGCAAGTGAGTTTTATTATGTTTGTAAAAAAAAAAAAGAGAAAAAAAATCTGTACTTATCTTCCACGTACTTAAACATTGAGGACAATGTATTGTTTAAGTGTGGGGGAGTGGAATTGCAGTTAAAAAAAAAAGAAAAAAAAAGAAAAGTTCTATACCCTTGGGTGTTCTTAAAAAGAATGAAACAACAAAGTGTGGGGGTGTAGTTTCTTTTGTTTTCTACAAAAAAAAAGAAGAAGAGAAGAGAAAAAAAAAAAAGAAGATTGAGTCTTCTAAATAAGTTTGGGGGAGTAACCTGGTGAATTAAAATAAAGTTGTGTTATAGGGTGAGCTCTACATAATCTTGAATGATTTATGTGTTTGTGGGTGATTTGAGCCAAATTATTATCCTTGATCATACCTTCACCCAAGCCAAACGTTACAAGCTTAATAAAGTCCTACTTGATCCTTGGTGTTGTACATGTCTACATTAGTGGAGAGTGACTTGAAAAGCAGGCCTATGGAGTTCATTTATACACACATCTTCACTATTAAATATGATTCATTTTTATGCATAAACTCATCCGGGTTACAAGTGATTAGGTGAGAATGGCTCTACACACACACACTTGAGGAATTGAAGTGAAGCGAAACTAATTTTGAGATAAAATTATTGATCAAGTGCATTATTTTGAAGTTTCCTTGGGTTATAATTAAGTACAATCTTTGAGGCCTATTTGCAAGTTGAAGCATTTGTGTGTTTTAATTTTTCTGTTGATTCTGTTTCGGTTTAGTTTTGTTTCGTATCATTTTAGTTGCTCGAGGACTAGCAAAGTCTAAGTGTGGGGGAATTTGATAGGTGTCTATTTATGTATTACTTTTATATCAATTCGTCCATGTTTCTTTGCTATATTCCTTGGTATTTTTATGTTTTTGTGTGGTTTTGATGTTTGTAGGAGTTTTGGAGCAACTTGCACAAAAATGGAGTAAAACCCTTCATTTTCACCTCTGCTAGTCAACCATCTTCTCGGATTTAATTGTATTGATATACAATGAACCCGATGACATATTATATACCGTTGGAAAGCTCTCGAAGTCTATTTTCTGGAGAAATTTACGGTTTATAAATCCATTCAGTGTACCAAAAGTTCTAATCAAAACAGTGTGAGATGTATAGAAATATAATTCCACAAGTCACTGTAGCATGTATAATACGGGGCACTGTAGCACACTGTAGCAGAGTATTTAAACACATTTTAGGGTTTTATTTTGATAACTTGAAGAGGGGAGAACGTGGTGGAGGCTGCAGCTCTGGAATTCTTTCATCTCTTGGAGTTCTTGAAGGAGAAAGGAAGCTTTGAAAGAGGAAGAACTACAATCCAAAGAGAATTACATCAAATTTGCTAAGTTTTTCCCTTCCCTTTCATTTTCTGGAATGTCTCCATGTTGTATTGTATTTACCACGTTCTTAAACATGTGTAACTGAATCTGAATTGGTTGAGGGTGATTTCAAAGCCCCTGATATGGTTTTTGTAAGTTGATTGTGTAAGGAATTGTTATCCAATTCTCTAATTGAAGTTGCTTGTATTTTCCCATATTTAATGCTTATGATTGCTTGCTGGATTGTATTTGGGTGGCCAACTGAATATAATCTGGTTTGTCTATTGCTAGACTAGAAATCTTGATCCGTAATTGTCTTGAATTTCTAATCATTAGTAGCAAAATTGTGATCAGAGATTGCAATTGGAGAATACAACCTAAGTTAAATAATCCGAGCTTGTGTGTTTATTGCTTAGATCAACCTGTCTTTCTTTTCATAATGCATCTATTGAATTAAATTTAGAGAGCTTGTTCTAGGTTGTTTAATGGATAGAGATTAAATAAAGAGCCTTTTTTATTTAACAACAAAGTAAGGAAAGATTGGGATAACAGAGCTTGTTGTTATCTACGGTTGATAACTTCAATGCTGTAATTGGATGACAATTCTACATTAATTCGCAAATCCATATCTTGTGGTAGAGAAGGATCCCTTAACCAGCTTTCTCTCATTGATTTTTCATTCGAATTAACTTTCTGTTTTGTTATTCTTCGTTTGCATTATTATTTCACTTAGTTAATCAATCAACAAAACCCCCCATTTACTCTGTTTTTGCTTTCGAATAACAAATTTAATTAGAATCAATCCTCGTGGGAACGATATCTTACTCATCACTTTATTACTTGTGTGACTAGTATACTTGCTAGTTTCGAATGCATCAGTTGTCGTGTGGTTTGTCTTCAATGGAAAAATTGTGAGTCTCTAACCATTTGAAGTGGAGACTTTATGAGAAAGACACTTGTGCATTACGAATGCATTGAACATGACCACGTGGAATTATATCATTTGGTGGAAATACCGTGATTGAATGAAAATTACTACAACCGAACACTAAAGGCATTCATACTTTAATCTTGAGTGGGCAGTGTACCTCTAGTATATAGGCTATGGTCTTTGATTAGAATAAAAAGTGAGATCTAAATACAGGTCAATACTTTGGTTAGTTGGGATTATAAGATCCGTATATTAGTAGATACTATACCATAGATATAGAATTCATGACTCCTAAGCGATTAAAGAATACCACTTTGATGGTTTTACAAGGTTTTAAGTGATAGAATCTTGGTGAAGTGTTTGGTGAAATGTTATTCATTAAATTAAGATTTATTTGAATAAATGTTAAATCACTTAAATGGTGTAAAACTGGTATTAAGAGATCAAGATATAATTGGAGGGGTAAAACGATAATTCAAATCTAGCTCTAATTATTGGTATTTCATGAAGGGTATATTTGTAAACCTATTGCTCAATGGATAGGGCTTAAACGAAATAATTTAATCAGATTAGATTATTAAGCTTTATGTAAAAAATATTTCATTCAAGAGTGCAGCTCTAAACCAATAGTAGAGTGGACCAAAGTTAATAAGTGGAGCCCACTACAGTTATGAGATAACATGGTACTGGGTCAAACTTATTGGAGCTTGTAATTAAATATGACCATCAAGATCTCTTAAGTAATTGATTAAATCATTTGAACATGAGGCTTAATTATAAGAAATAATTATTTAATTTAATTGAGATTTTATGTAGAATAAAATTTCTTATATTAAATTAAATACGTTAAATTGTAAATAGGCTTGCTATTTAATAAAAAAAGTCTAATTAAATAAATAAGGTAGTGGGCTTGATATTTAATTAATAAGATTAATTAAATAAGTAATTGCTTTAATGACTAATTGGGCTTATTGGGCATATTAATTAATTAAATATGATTTAATTAATTAAGAGTTTAATTTGAAATTAAAGAGGCCTTCTAGTTTTTTGAGTTAGATTCAAATATATAAAAGTTCAATTAGATTTATATTAGGTTTGTAAAAATCTAATTAAATTAAAAGTTCAATTAGGTTTATGTTAGGTTTGTAGAAACCTCATTAAATTATTAGTCAAATTAGATTTATATTAGTTTTGTAGAAACCTACGTAAATTATAGGTCCAATTAGATTTATAGAAGGATTAAAAGAATCTTATTAAAATACTAAGTCTAAGTAATTACAGTTTAACAAGGAAACAAGGGAGGTATATAACATACTAGGGTTTCAATCAAAACCCTAGGAGATGAATAAGGCAAAAAAAAAAAAAAAAAGAATAGTACCTTTGCCATGGAATTTGTGAAAATCTCAAGCCTCCTACCCTAAGCAAAAACGTAGAAGCTTCTAAGGCACCCTTTAGATCACGTTTGAGCTACCTAGACCTCTCCTAACATTGTTTCCTTTGTATTCTCAGGTAATTGTTTAGTCAAGTGGCATTTCCACAAGTGTTGTTCAGATCAATATTCAGCAATACTTAGGATCCAAAGTGGTGAGAAAGCACAAAATTTTTTTGAAGCCCGTAATCGCTAGATCCTTATCCCGGAGCTATTTTCACTATGTTGATCCGATCAAATCTAAGTCTTGGGATTCAACACAATCTATAACTTCCTCTTTGATGTGTATTTCTAAAAATTTTTCTTGACTTTAACAGTGAGAAACTTGTTAAACTTGGGCCTAATCTTGTCCTTGATTCACCCAACTGGAATTTCTTCATCATCACTCATTACTGGGTCAATCAAAACCTCTGTTTACTATTGTGACTGCGACCTATCATGACCGATTTGATTGTTAGAATCACTTGATGATGATGAGTTACTTGTGGATTTTTCAAATTCAACTGCGGAGGCCATTGGTAGATTTTGTGATCTTTGATAGTGCTGTGTAAGGGTTGGAGCAACAGAGAACGAGAGAAAGAGACAATTGTAGTTAACATTACAATAATATATGTCCATCATATGAATTATTCTAAAGAAGCATACTTCAGAGCTATTTATGATTATTATAAGAAACCGTTTAACTTAATTTTTCATTCAATTGAGATGTCAAAAACAACATTTTGACATATTCACAAAAAACTAATCATATTGGATTATGAACTGAATACAATAGTTTTCACACAATATAGAGGTAGCCATTTTCACTTGAGTGAGTGACCTCAACATATTTCCTAGATGCCCTGAGGTTACTCTCAATGATAGCTTTCACACATCATATATTGGTAGCCTTCTCTGTAGTTTTCATTCATTTAACCAGTATCCCAATAAAACACAATATATATTACAACTTACATATTCTTAATTAAAAGAAAACTTATGATATTGTAGATATAATTAACATAATAGAAAGCAATGCTTAAGGCCTTTCTTAGATTCTCAAATATTGTTTCATCTAATGCCTTGGTGAGCATGTTAGCTAATTGATTTTTAGTGAACATGTGTTCAATGTGTATCACTTTTGACTTTATAAGCTCCCTTATAAAATGGTATCTTATGTCAATGTGTTTTGCTATAGAATGTTGGACTGGATTTTTGGAAATATTTATAGCATTAGTATTATCACAAAACACAGTTATAGGTTTTTGTTCAACACTATAATCACTTAGCAATTACTTTATTGATAGCAACTATGTACAACAACTCCCTGCTGTAATGTATTCTGCTTCTGTAGTGGACAAGGAGATGGAATTTTGCTTCTTGCTATGCCAAGAAACTAAGTTAGTATCAAGGTAAAAACATTCTCCTGATGTGCTTTTTTTGTCATCTACATTCCCTACCTAATCAACATTACTAAACCCCGCAAAGACAATCATTTGTTTCTTTAGAAAACCATATCCTATAGTCATAATTTCCATGAATTGCTTGAAATCTTGCACAAAGTCCCACACTGAAACATATATCTGATCTGCTTGCAGTAGGGTACAATAAACTGCCAATGATGCTTTTATATAGACTACCATCAATCTCCTTTCTTGCATCATCTTTTGAAAGTTTCGAGTTAGTATAGATAAGAGTTCTCATAGGTTTTGCCTTCTCAAGTTCAAATTTCTTTACAAGATTCTTAGCATATTTTGATTGAGATATGAAAATCCCATCATTCATTTGCTTAACCTGTAATCCAAGAAAGAAATTTAATTCTCCTACCATGCTCATCTCAAACTTTTCCTACATCAACTCAATAAACTCATCAATCTTGTTTTCGTAGTTAAGCCAAACACAATATCATCCACATACACTTGAGCAATAGTAAAATAACTGGATGCATGTTTGATAAACAAAGTCTTATCATTACTACCCATAGAATAACCTCTCTTAATCAGAAAATTTGTCAACCTTTCATACCAAGCTTTATGAGCTTATTTTAAACCATACAAAGTGTTATGCAACTGGTACACAAAATCAAAATATTTAGGATCTTCAAATCATTTAGGTTGTTCAACAAGAGCCTCTTCATTAAGATAGCCACTCAAGAAGGCTATCTTAACATCCATATGATATAATTTAGAATCAAGCAAGAAATAGCAAGTAGTAATCTGATAGACTAAAGTCTAGCTATTGGTGCAAAGGTTTCATCAAACTCTATACCTTCTACTTGTGTGTAACCTTGTGCCACTAACTTGGCCTCATTTCTAACTACTTGTCCATTCTCATCAGTTTTGTTCTTAAACATCTACTTAGTTCCAATGATATTTGCATTTTGTGGTGTAGGAACTAATTCCCAAACTTCATTTTTAAATTGATTAATTTCATCTTGCATAGCCTAAATCCAAACATTCTCTTTTAAAGCTTCTTTCACATTCTTAGGCTCAATTAATGAAACATAGCAACACTACAAGAAAATGGGCCTTTTACCGCGGGCCGAAACCGCGGTAGAAGGCCTTCTACGGCGGGCTTAAACCGCCGTAGGCCCGCCGTAGAAGGCCTTCTACCGCGGTTTCGGCCCGCGGTAAAAAGTATTTTACTGCGGGCTCAAGGCCTGCCGTAAAAATTCGTGGTGTGGTCCAAATTTTTTTACCGCGGGCTTGTGGCCCGCCGTAAAAAGTGACTAATAGGTATTTACCGCGGGCTGTTGGCCCGTAGTAAAAAGTCCATGCTGTTTTTTTAAAACAACAAATGAAAATAAAACAATAATAAACATCAATATCTACAGCAACAATAAAGATAGATTGAAACGCCAATACCAATCCAAAACGAACAAGAGGAAATTGATGCACAACAAGAATAATAACACAACTAAGGAAACCAACAAAAGAAACTGCAGACCAACTTTCAATAACTGCCAGAATAAATTCAGCCAGATGACAATGTCACATAAGATTAAGATACAACATTCATTCGTCAAAGAATGATGAATAGAAGATCTCAAAGAAAGAAATTTGTCCAATGTTCTAAATCATTATCCAGAAGTCTAGCAGACATAGCCTACACCCCCATGACAAATTCCTTGAACTTGTCAAAAGAAAAAGGTTATTCAACAACCAAAAAATTAACAATCCAAAAGATCGGCAACATGGCTGATTCAATTAAAGTCAAATCCAAACGCCAGCAAGACGGTCTGCATATTCCACTACAAACTAATGAACGGCTATATTTGCACAATGTCTTCAGAATCCAGTAGCAAGAAAACCATTGCAGCAGGAGTAGTTTTTCAACTCTAAGCGCAGCAGCATACTTGGGAGTCAAGAGACTACTGCAAGTATAACAACCTAGCACCAACAGCTATAACCCAAGCCAGAATGACCCTTGAATGAGCAGAATCTCACATCAAATAATGTAAATAATTCTGCAGAGTGCAAACTGCATAACTACATAAGAAATTAATAAGGAACTGAAGAGTTACAGATAAAAGAAAAATCCTCCATAACAAGATGAAGGAACTGCATTCAGGCTTACCCGGAAAACTTTCAATATTGACAAATATCAAGCTTCCAAGCATTATTACAAGTAACACGTCACAGATAAATTTCTGAGAAGTTAGCAAAAAACTTAGAGCTTAACTGTATATTGAGCAACACATCCAAATAATATCTAACCAAAAGAAGAAAATAAGAAACATAGAGCTTCAGTATTTTGAGTCTAAAACCACGATTGCCACATCATATTCCAGGAAATTAAAAAAGATGAATAATAAAAAGTTAAGAGGGAGGAAGAAAGTAGCCAAATAGTTCATAAGGCGCATGGTAATCTATAGCCATCTCCCCCACAATGAACTTGCAAAGTTGAGTAACAATAGGCACCTAATTGGCCCAGTTCCAGAAAATCAATATTAATACAAAGAATTGCAGCTTTATTCACCAAAAAAAATAAACAACCAAATCCCACAAATCTATTGACAGTGAAACTCCTCTAAATAAACAACCAAATCCCTCACGTATTAAGAGGGAAGTGTAGGAAAAAAATTGGTGGCAAAAATAAACACATATAGATAACGTCATAGTTAGTATCACCATAGAACTTTGAAAACATACCTATTAATTGAATCTATTGAAGCTGCTACATGATCCCGAAGATGACGAAAGCAATGCAAACCAGTGAGCTCATCCCCTTCCTATCAAATAGATAAAAAAACTATAGTGGAAATTTAAATCCGGAAAGGTTGAAAGTATTAGGTCATTAGAAAAGGCCAGATCATAAACTAGATACAACACACTATGTTAAAATTTCAGAAAAGATAACAAAAATAAATGAAGCTTTACATGCAATAATGGGAAACATAAAAATTCTTTGAAGCAAACGCAATAGACCTTCACAAAAATAAAGGGAAAAAATGGAGTATAATTACATCCATCGATAACAACATACCAGCAAATGCTGCAAATCATCTGTGACATCCAAAGCTCCAGCACAATCAGCTGATGCAACAAGCTGCTTGAAAGAAATAGAGAAACACAAAACCAACTCATTTTCCAACATCAAAAACATCGAAAGACCATAAAACTTTTACCTGAGCTCTAAGGACTAATTTTATGACAATCCTATGGCTTGCTATACATTTTATATAGGGTTTAAGTCAGGACCGAAACTTTCTATCACATTGGACACTTGATATATAAGAAATAAATCAAGCTACCAACAAAATCAAGAAAACAAAGAGGATAATTAAAAAATATACTAATAATAATAATAAATTACCAGTTTAAGGGTGGATAAAGCTTGATTGACATCTAAAATAAGTCTCCACTTCTACTGAAATACGAGCAAATTACTCCTTGTAAGATTCAACTCCTAAACATGGCGTGCCGACTCCACCAAATCAGCGTCCAGAAGCCGAAATACTCCTTGAAATAAAGCGCCGGAACCTCACGCAAACACGCGACCAACGCTTCGCCCTGGCCACCGATGCTCTCCAAATCCACATTCTCCTTGCTGGCATGGTTCCGAATATCTTTGAACCGGTGATACGATTCGGATATACTCGACAAATACGTCTGAAAATCGGATCGCGTCAGCTCGGACGAGACTTTATTAGGCACTAACGGTGCGAACTCGGGCAGGGAAATAGAAGTGGAAGACGACCACCACCCGACCCAAGATGCGTCCAACCCGTAGACTCCAGATTTGCCGATGTTAGGGTTGTTGAGGATCGATGAAAGGCTCTGGATAGTGGCATCAGAGACTGATTTCGATAAGGAAGATGAGGAAGAAGACAGCGGCGGAGCTAACGTGGCGATGGTGGCGGGAGAAGAGGAGTCAATCTGCGATGACCTTCCCGAATGGGAAGGCTGTGAATCCATGTTCAATGTCTACAAACCATAAAAAAACTGACCAAAATTCAGCTGACTGATATTTCCAAACGACGTGATCTGAGATTCCAGGGAGGAAGACAACCGACGGTTGAGATCCAATTAACAAATCCAAATCCAAACAACACACTGCCATCAAAAAATTTCAACCAAAAAATACAAAAAATTTAACCCAAAAAGCCATAATTGATTATAACCTATTAATCACTATTCCAAACCAGCTGACCCAGAAATCCAAAATCCCTAACTAATACGACAAAAACCCAAAATTGCTTGATTCAAACCCCAGGAATGTGTGTGTTGAGAAGAGAAGGAGAAAGGAGGCAAAGCCAAAGCGAAGTGACGGCAGGGGGATACAACTCTTCACTCTTGCCTACAAAAATCCTAGGCAGCGACTCTAACAATCTCACGATCTCAAATTTTGAATCAAATTCGAGGTCCACAAAGTACCAACTCAGTGATGCCTTGCTGGTAGAGGGGGGCTGGGCGAGAGGAGAGAGAGGAAGAGTAGGAGAATGGTGCTCAGAGGCGGTGGTGGTGACTTCTTTATTGATAAAATAAATATGGAGAAGAGAGGAGTTTAGGGTAATCAAAAGAGGGAATTGGGGGAATTAAACGAAAGGTAGGAGTTTCGGTTTGCTGCGGTTTTTAAGGTATGCAGTAAATAATATAAGTATCTACGGCAAGTGTTGCACGCCCGCCACAAATTTCACTCTTTTACTGTGCCTCTTTAGAACTGCAGTATATAGGTGCAGTAAAAACCATGTTTTCTAGTAGTGCAAGCAATTACTTGATTTCTTACCTTGCATTTGGTCATCATCATACCATCTGACTTCTAACAATTGAGCTAATTGGATGTGCCTTTTGTATCCAAGAAGGTGGATCTTTTTTCTCATCATCATTTTTGATTAAGTTTCTGTACAAGTCTGTGCTGTCAGATGTTGCTGTTGTGTTTTATGTAATGATAGTTGTTTCCTCTTTTATAACAGAATCTTCCTTGCTATTACCACTGACTAATGCTGAACTTTTTGTATTTTCTATGAAGCTGGTTATACTTTCTTCATGTAAATACTTTGCATAATCATTAAGGTTATCAATCACTACATTTGCAAACTCTATTATAGTCTCAGTTCGAAGATTGTAAACTCAAAATGTTTTGCTGTTTAGTGCATGTCTCACAAAAACTCCTTCATCACTTTTAGGATCAAATTTACCTAACTGCTCTTTGTCGTTTAAGATGTAATATCTGCATCCAAAAACATGAAATACTTCAAGTTAGGTTTTCTTCCTTTTAAAATCTCATAAAAAGTTTGGTTAGTGCCAATCTTAGAAAAACTCTATTTGAAATATAACAAGCAGTGCTTATTGTTTTAGCCCATAGCCTTTTGGTCAACTTTTTTCTATTGAGCATCACTCTAGCCATTTCTTGAAATGTCCTGTTCTTTCTCTCTACAATGCCATTTTATTCAGGTGTTTTAGGGGCTGCAAATTCGTGTGCAATTCCATGGTATTTGCAAAATTAGCATAACTGACATTTTCAAACTCTTTGCCATGGTCATTCCTTATCCTCGCTATCCTGTCGATATTCTTGTTTTGCTCATTTTCAAGCTTAACACAAAGATTCCTAGAAGCTTTAAATGTGTTATGCTTTTCTCCAATAAAATCAATCCAAGTTTATTTAGAGAAATCACCAATACAAAGAAATACATATATCTTACCGGCAATGCTTTCAATCTGCATAAAAACCCATGAGATCCATGTGAAGCAAATCAAGTATTTTAGATATGTAAAGATATGACATAGACTTATGTGACCCTCTATTCCCAATTAACATGGTCCACATATCCCATCAGATTTATCCTTAAGTTTAGGAACACCTCAAGCAACCCCTAATTTAGTTAGTTTAATCAAGTCTTTGTAGTTTAAATGTCCTCATTTTTGATGCCGTAATTCCAAATCTGATATCCTAGCATGAAATGCATTTGCTACCAAGTAACAATTATTAGAAGATCCATTTCCTTCTAAAATGCATTTTCCTACATCATCTAAATTCATGCATTTGTTCGGAGTAAAGTTAACAACATACCTATTATCACATATTTGACTAATGTCAATCAGATGAGTTTTCAATCCATCAACAAGTAAAACATTTTGAGGTAAGCCTTTAACATTTAAAGTACCCTTACCAATCATATTGCTCTTTGTATCATCACCAAATGTGATATTTCCTTCCCTACATGACTCATCCTTCCCTGCATGACTCAAGATTTTCAAAAAAATTCTTATTTCAAGTCATATGCATGGAAAAGCCACTGTCAAAATACTACATGTCATTAGAAGAATTATTAAGTGTAGTAAGAGGACCATTATAGGTTGTTTTGTCTTTCTTAACCCACTACTGTTGTGTCTTAAATAACTGCTTGAACTATTTTGACCTTTCATGCAAAAGACTCAACAATTTAAAACATCTAGGTCTGGTATGGCTTTTAACACCACAAGAATAACATGTTGGAACAAATCTTCTTCCCTTTTCAAGACTAGATTTAAAAGAACTCAAGGGAGACATAAAAATCTCATTACTTTTTAAGCCAGGACTTGACCTTTTTGTGCTAGGTTCAAAAATGTTACCTGATGTTAAAGCTTTTACAAACACAGTATTTGATGAAGATGAAATATTACATTTTGAATAACCCAAGCCATGTTTGTTTGAACTGTCCCTTCGAAGGCTCAAAACCTGGTCAAGTTTTGCAGATCCAATTCTAAGTTGATTAACACATCTTCTGCTTTCAACCAATTCTGTCGTAATTTTCTCTAAATGTTTTGTGTTGGCTTTCAAAGCAAACTCTAGTTCACTGACGTAGTTTTTAGCAAAGGCTTTCTTACATTTCAGCACTTATTTTCCTTTTTCAAAATCCTGATTTCCTCTTTCTAATTCAGCCATTCAGTATAGAGTGCATTGTATGTTTCTTGCAACTCTTTTTCATAATATTTAGCATCATTTTTTGTATCTGAATGTTCATCATCAGTTTTGCTGTAATTTTAAGTTATATTGGACATAACAACTTTCCTTTTATCAGTTGTCGATGTTGTGAATGCTCAAAGGTGATAATGTATTCTTCATCATCTGAATTAGTCTTTGAATTATCACCCCATGTAGCTGAAATTCCTTTGTTCTTGTTGACACATCCAGAAATAGGATCATCTCCCAAGTATAGGAGTGTCGAAGTAATAAACCCAGTCAGACCGGGGTCGATCCATGAGGAAGGGGATTTAGCGGTACAAACTATAAGGTAAGCAAATATGAAATAAATGATTTAAATGAATAACAGGATAATATCAACAAATAAAAGTTAAGATGGCAGGTGATTTTACGGACCATTCAAATGTAAAGCAAAACTAAAAGGTGGTAAAACCATCCATAGAAATAGGAGGTAAAACCTACCATAGCAAATAAAAGAACAAGTTCATAAACAATAAACAAGAATACTTAAATTACACAAGTAAGAGGAATTAACACAATAATAACGAAAGCTAAGGTTGGGGGATCCGCCCTTAATATATTAAATAAGGATAAGTAACGCAATTATAACTTGATTTGAATCCACACATCAAGGAGGTTCCAATCGGAAGGTATGTCATTTAAGCCCATTTTAGTTATATGAATTATATTTGTTTCATTACCAATATTTATACCACTTCTTGTAAATGGGTTCAAGTATCCAATGTGCCAATCACCTTGTGTCTATAGTAAGTCAAAGTTCCTAACTAGACTTGTATCAGTAAGGAAGAATCATATGACATCTAGAAAGAATCTAAGTATTTGATGTACCAAGGATTGTCTATAACGGATCAAGACCTCCACTTTACGAGTGGTGTCAAGAATGATTAGGAAAATAAATATAAATCATATAAAATAAATAACAAAAGATTATGTTTATTAAGCACATATCAAAGGTTTAGAAAATTCTTATTCTCATATCAAGAGTTTCACCCTTTCACCTTAGCAAAAGAGAATTTAGCAAGACATTATAAAAGAAAGAAAACAAGTTGCAAGAAAAAAAAGATTTGTTAATAACATTAAGAGATCAAAACACAAGAGAGAAAAACACAATAATAAGATATCTCAACCAAGGCCAAGATGCCCTAATGGGTCACAAGGCACCTCTATTTATAGATACATTAAGGGGCAAACTTGTCAAATTACAAAGGGACAACTGTCAAATATCTTGTTGACAATTGAGATCATTATGTGCACCAACTTTGACCACCGACTTTGGCACCAAATTATTTAGAATTTTGATTACATATCTTCATGAAAGTTGTAGATATTTCTCTCAGCTTTATAGAACATCTTAATTCATACAATTTGGATACATATATAAAGATATATGGTCAAAATACTGGGGCATGGTCAGGCTGGGCTAAAATTACAGATGGGTTCACTTCAAGCCCATTTTTGGTCCGCTAAGAGCTTAAATTTGATAATGCTTGTGAAATACAATCTTGTAGATAATTTAATTAGCTTTCTAACAAATTAATATTTGCACCATTATGATCTATAAATAGAAAGTTATACCCATTTTACCAAACCTATAACAAAGCTGAAATTAAGATAAAGCTAATTGAAAAGATATAAAGACCACAAATGTGCTTAAGTTGAGAAATTTAATGACACTAATAATATAATATGATGAATTAAGTTTTTATTAAACATAAATATTTAAGTGTTCATTACTTGTTTTTGAGATTAGCACATTCGAATTGAATATGCCTATAACTAGAATACTCATAACACTGAATCTGCCTTTTCTGTCAGGTTGTTTTAGACTCTTCTTGTCATTCACCTTGCTAAATTTTATAAATTTGGCATCACTTGAGCTTGACACCTTTCCTTGATTCTTTTTCCCGAAAGTCTTTTTCATGAATTTAACATAATTCTTTGTTAGAAAAATAATAAGTTGTGAATCAGTTTCATAAACTCATTGTTACTTTCATCATCAGATTTTTTTGCTTTAGTAGTGAATGCAATGCTTTTACTTTTTTGCTTCTTTGTGTTATGATTAATCTCAAAATTCTAAAGAATGCCAACAAGTTCATCAAGCTTCATATCAACAGTGTTTCTACTTCATCAATGGCAGAGATCTTTGGTTGAAATTTATCACGAATAGACCTAATAATCTTACAAACAATTTCTGCATCTGTAAAAGTTTTATCAAGCATATATGTAGAATTTGTAATATGACACAGCTTTGAATAAAAATCAGATATTGACTCATCCTCATGTATCATTGGATTCTCAAATTGTGAATTCGATCTCATTAATTTAGATCTTTTAACAGAAGCTGTACCTTTATATTTTACCTAAAGAATATCCTAAAGCTCTTTAGCTACCTTGCACCTTGAAATCTAACCAAAGTTGTTAAGATCAAGTACTGTAAAAATTGCATTGAGTGCCTTTGGATTAAAACTAGACTGCCTGTATTCCTCATTCGTCCATTTCATATAAACTCCACGCCTTCAAATCAACATGATCTTTCTTCACTTATGTGTCAGTGAACTTGCTATGATACCAATTATGAGATTTGAAAGTATGGATTAGTTATACGTAATATAATAGAATATTGTAATATAAAATGGCACAGGAGGATTTACATGGTTTAGTTATAAAAACTTACGTCACGGATAGCTTGGAGCTGCAATTCACTAAGTTCTTGTTTGTACAATCTTTATATGCATTTATAATACTGACTCACTCTCACACATGAATCTAATCTTTGTAAAACAAAATCCCAACAACATCTTAAACTCTAGTGATATTGCTTCCTCTCCATTATTGATAACTTAACAATACACTGTTAAGTAACATATAATAATGATGTCTGACACTGAATTATAAAAATATTCAACTCACAAGTTCTCTTGAGTGCATACTAACTCAAACAAACTTAATCAAAAGTCATGCACGCTCACAACCTCTTATACATAAATAAAAACTCTCATAAGACATAATCAAAGACACATTTTAGTTTTGGCGTTAAAGCTCTCCTCAGTATCTTGAAATACGATGCAACCACTACATATAAGTTGTAGGAAATAACATTATATATAATGTGAAGTTCAGTTGCCCTATTGTGAACGGAGCTTTCATCCCACCAGAGCGTTTGCGACCACGACACTGTGTCAAAGCCTTTTTGGAGACTTAAGGGGACACAAACGAGCCATGGGCATGTCTAGAGAAAGGATTCACCACCCAATTATTCAATTGTAAATGAATGGGGGCAATCCAATCCCTCAATTTGGGATCTGAACTACCCTCATCCCTTCAGAGATGGGTTTGGAAAGTTAGGCACGAGTCCTTCGACCCGTCCGGATGTAAATCCGGCCTCTTGGGAAATACCAAATAGAAATATCTCGTATTATTACTTAGTCCACTCAGCGTTGTTTGTTTTATGCACGCATGTCTATTTTTATCTTTGTTAGGCATATGAGATGATTATTCAATCAATAACAGTTGTATATTCATACAAAAAAAGAGGGAGAAGAATGGATTACATTTCCTTTCAAACATGAGGGAATGAGAAGAGGATTACATCATTTGTTCTTCAACAATAAAATAATTTCATACATTCATATGTTTGAATATTCATTCTAAGTAATGGTCCCTTACCTTCAATGTGAGTCCACCATCACTTCATGGCATCACACAATTACATTTCTTAATATACAAACATTCGTACATTCATAAACAAACAAATTATAAATCAAAATAAAGCCATAAGCTAATATCATGGCATTCTAGCCTAGATTTTGATAAATTCTATCATAACAATTCTACCTATAGCTATTCTAGCATTTTTGACATAAATTCATGGCATCTCTAGCCTAATCATGATTCTCATGACATATTCTAGCCTAAACATAGTATTCATGGTATATTCTAGCCGAACTCAAGCAAGCAACATCGAACAAGTCATTCAACGGTAAACTGGTAATTCTTATCTATTTTATGCTATTTCCTAGCATTCATCAAAGCAATACAAATTCTCCTAGCATGATTCTAATCATGTTCTCCTAAGCATGTTTCTAAGCATTCGCAATGAAATTAAATTCCTAAGCATGTTCCTAAATAAGGAAACGAAAGATGATTTACCTTGACAAGCATTTCCACCTTGCAAAGCAAATAAAGGATTAAAAAATTCTATAAAATCCTAAACATGCTTCTAAGCATCAAAATAAATTCTAAACATGCTTATTCTAAGCATAAGTAAACCTAAAGATGCTTAATTCTATGCAAGAAAAATAAAGAAGAAAATATGAGGGAGAAGAGAGAAATACTCTTAGGATGTATCCTTTCTAGGTTTAGAGCAATATAAAACGCCCAAAAATATTATACTCGAGAGGACTCCTTGGAATTCTCACAAGTGTGTCATAGAGGGGGAGAGAGAGAATTTATGGATGCCTTGAGAAGTGTGCCCAAGGTGTGCTTATATAGGCTTTCTTAGAGTGAAAAAGTGATAAAAATCAATGTAGTATATAGATAAATAGTATCACGTGAATAGTTACACATGAACAGTATCATATGAATAGTGTTTCGTTTGGCCCTTCCTATTTTACAATTTTGCAATACAGTCCATTTTGACCTTTGTCTATTCAATTGCTTATAACTTTTCGAGTTCAACTTTGATTCATGATCCGTAAATTTCTATGAAAATTAGACATTTGTAGCTAAGACTCATGATCAAATTCCTTTTGGATTAATTTTTGTGATTTTTTGAAGTCATATGTTAGTTTTCAAGACCTTTCACCAACTCCCTCTCACCTTTCCTTTCTTAGCCTCTGAAGGCATTTTAGTTATTTTCTTTACCCCACATTCATCTTTATTCCTTCATCGAGCCTAAAAAATTTAGTGTCTATAGCTTACCCCATACTTTGCAGAGGTTTGTGAGACACAAAAATCGATAGAGTACTTTTGCTTTGTCTTGCTTTCTTCCCTCTCGACATCTTCGCCTTCATTCTCATTCTATCAGACTTTCTCATCATTTCTCCCTCTTCTACTACTCTGGCAAAAAGGTGTGTCCATACAAGTGCTAATGTGCCTATCTAAGGGCGGATGTGCCCATTCAACGACTGAGGTGCCCATCCAAGGGTAAACTTGCCTATCTAAAGCGAGTGTGCCCATTCAATGGCTAAGGTGCCCATCCAAGGGCGAACTTGCCTATCTAAGGCGAGTGTGCCCATTCAAGGGTTGACATGCTTATCTAAGGCAAGTGTGCCCATTCAGGGGCTAAGTGCCCATCCAAGGGCTAACATGCCTATCTACGATGAGTATGCCCATTTAAGGGCGGATCGGCCCATCTAAGGGCAGAGGTGCCTATTCAAGGGCAAATGTGCCCATCTAAGGGCAAAGGTGCCTATCTAATACAAGTGTGCTCATTCAAGAGCAGATGTGCCCATTTAAGGGTGGAAGTGCCCATTCAAGAGCGAGTGTGCCTATCTAAGGCGAGTGTACCCATTTAAGGACGGATGTGTCCATCTAAGGGTGGATGTGCCCGTTTAAGGGCTAATGTGCCCGTTCAAGGGCTGAGGTGCCCATCCAAGGGTGAACTTGCCTATTTAAGGCAAGTGTGCCCATTGAAGGGCGGATGTGCCCATTGAAGGGCGGATGTGCCCATTTAAGGGCAGATGTGCCAGTTTAAGGGCTAATGTGCCCATTCAAGGGCTGAGGTACCCATTTAAGGGCGGACGTGCTCATCTAATGACGGGTATGCCTACTCAAAGGCTAATGTACCAATCTAAGGGCAGATGTGCCCCATCAAGGGCTAATGTGCCTGTCTAAGGGCAGACATGCCTATCCAAGGGCAGATGTGCCCATTCAAGGGCTAATGTGCCCATCTAATGGGCTAGAAAGCATCCTTATGATGCTATGATAAAACACTCTTCTGTACACCTACTTAGGATTTCTAACATTCTTCTGTACACCTACTTAGGATTTCTAACATTCTTCAGTGCACCTATTTCTTAGGATTTTCAACACTCTTCATTTTACCTAATTCTAAAGGTTTTTACCACTCTTTAATACGCCTCTTCTTAGGGTCACTACAAGAAAAACGCTCATATTTGGCGGTCAAAGACCGCCAAACAAATATATATTTGGAGATTAACAAAACGACACCAATGGCACTGCCAATGGTCGGTTAATACGCCAAATATATTCACAACCATATTTCTCACATAAAAGCGCCAAGTATAATAACATAAATACTGTAGAAAAAATGCCATATTTGTCACTTTTTATTGTCAAATTTGGTAGGTTGTAACGATTACATTTTTGAATTGCAACATATTTATCGCTTTTTGCCCGATAAATATGGTTTTGTAACAGTTTAGCTTTTTGAATTTTGTCATATTTGGCGTTTTTTGAACGATAAATATGGTTTTGTAACGATTAACTTTTTTGAATTTTATCATGTTTGGCACTTTTTGAACGATAAATATGGTTTTGTAGTAGTTAACTTTTTTGAATTTTGTCACATTTGGCGCTTTTTGAATGATAAATATGGTTTTGTAATAGTAGAAAAATTTTTCAACTTGGTAATATTCATCACTTTATGAACGATAAGAATGAATTTTTTGTCTGGATATATATTTGGCATTTTTTGACCGCCTAAGGTTTTCAAATACAAATAAATATACAATACTCTGCTGGTGCTCTTCCGCCCAGTATTATATATATATATATATATATATATATTTTTTGCATATGCTGTATATATTTGCCAATATGTTGTATATATTTGTAAAAAAAAATATCTGAATTTTTTTGAATGTTATATGCAGTTCATTGAAAATCAACTCCCAAAACGTATAAATCAACAAATCATTGAACCAAATGTATAAAATCATTTCCCTAGTGATGCTATGTCAATGCCAAAACACAGTAGAAAATCAAATGATGCTCTCAAATAAAAATATTCAAATTAAGCACCACATGAACTACAACATTCAAATCACTTCACTAACATCCAAGTCAAATTGAAATCCCTAAATTTTAATTTTATTCCTAATTATAATCTAATGAATTCTACGTCAATAACTCTAAGCATGTCAAAATAATAACATAGGTGGACTTTATACTTTAAGGCAAGTATGTAGTTGTAGTCAGCATCTGCATTCTATCACAAACACAAACATGTAAATAGCAAAAGATAAACATCATGCGCTTCAATATGTACAAAAGAAAAACTTTAAGAATCAGAATCATCTGACCTTGACTGCATCCGGTAGTTGTGACCAGGTTTCTTGACAGGAGCACTATAATCTATTGCATTCATTTCAAGTTCAATCTCATTAAATAGGCTAACTTCACTGTCTAGGGATTCCCCTACAGCAATACCAACAGGAAAGCCTGGTCGAGAGAGGAACTGTCTGCTAGCATCTTCCTTGTTTTCTTTAATCTCACTACTAGTACTTGCATCTTTAATATCACTGGCGCTCTTCTTTGGGATAAAAATCACTGACTTGGGATGATTACCAGAAGCATTCTCCAACTCTGGCGCCAGTTCTTCAGCCTTTGAGCCCTTGTTTCCCCGTGTCATCATCTGCCATCATTGTTGTTGAGTTCCATCAACTTGAAACATTAACTGGCCTGTAACAATCAAGAGATCCAATCTTAATAGATATATTATTAGGCTGCTAAAATTTTAGAACATCAATAAGTAACAATAAACAAACCAGATCCCTTTGTTTCAATTCTTTTTTTTTTCTTTTCTTATTATCATATTGAAGTGTACAACACACTTACAAGTGTTTTTTACATTAAAATCATTTTTATATGTACATTGTATAATGTTTACGTTGAATATTAATAAATAAACATTTCCTTAGAACTTATTTTTATATAGTAAAAAATGGTTCCACACTCGTCTAAAAAGTAGCTAGTTTCAATCAAATGAATCCTAAATTTCCTTGGAAGTGTTCTGAATATATATATATATTCAGAAGTGCTTTCAAACTACTGTAAAAAGTAGCTTATCTCAATCAAATTAATACTAAACGGCAAATAAGATTGTTTTGTGATGGCATTTTTCTAGAGGCTTTATTTGTTCTTCCTAAAAATCAAGAGACGGTAGCATAAAATCATCTACAACAACAAGTTCCAGACCTAAGGTTACAGGCATATTTCATTAATCAAACTACATAAAAAGTATGCACCAGATCTGCAGTTGAAATGAATTTAATATTCACAAACGACAAACATTAAAAAAGTAACAATAATTAAACAAAGAAATAAAAGTTCAATTATATGAAAGTAAGAAGACCATACCATTGATCCAAGTACCTCAATAATAAATAAGGTCCAGCTCCAAAGGGCATAATGCCATCAATTAAACCAACAAATAAATCATAGAAGGATAGAACAACTAGGTTAGAAGAAGCCTGCAAAAAGTATATCCTCAAATCAACATGTGATACAGTAATAGAGATGAATAAGAGAAGTTATTATCACAGTGGTTAATGCAGCCAGAGCAATAACAAAAAATGGTAGATTGATCCTTCTATAATTGGTGGTTGCACATGCATTAGTTGATAGGTTAAGGAGTTCACTCATCAACAATCAAGTAAGGAAAGGTTGATTACTACAAATTATAAAAGCTTAATTATGTGGCTGGTCTATATTCCCTGTAAACCTGATTCCTAGGAATACACAATAGTGCTTCAACTATGAAGTTGGAAAACAAAACATGATAAGTGCAATTTTCTATTCCAAGTAATAAACTTGCTCAACAATACATCTAGCTTTTCAATCTATGATACAAGTTGGAAGAAATTATTGGCAACAATAAAAAAAAAAGTTAAACCAATATTCAATGAGAATGAAAATCTTTTGAACATCAATGTGCAGGAAATATCTACTCACATAAGTAATTTTGCCACTTTTGCTTTTGATTACTTGGACAAGGTAATTCTCCTCCTTCCCATCTTCAGTCAATTGAAAACAAACAACGACAATATAATCACGGCGAACCCACTTGATAGAATCCACTGATGCAAACATTGAATAAGTACTTTCAGAAGTAGATAATGCAGAAAGTTTTGAAACAGACTCATGTCAACAGAAAAGATTTCTATTTAAAGCATGACTCGCACTTCAATTTCCCAATTTTTTGATAAGCCACTATCATTCATAAACACCTCTTCACACTTTCATATTGTTTTGACAACCAAGAAAAATCCCAATAAAACCAAGAGCTTACAAACACAAAACATTCACTAAACACAAAAAAGATACAAGTACATGCTTGAATGGAGTTCAATGGAAGGATAAATTAATGAATATGCATTCAAAAACCAAGCGAAAATCAATCCATAGAGTATTCCAAGATTCCTTTCTATCTAGGAAACAGTGAAAGAAAAACAATATGGGAGAGACCTTTATGAAAATTATACATATAAAAATAAAAATACAATAAACTGAAAATTAGTGTTACCTTTTACACTGCAGTTAGCATCAGAATCATCAATCCATGACTTGAATGATAACGATATGCACAACATTTCCTCGAATTTAGATGACAGGATGCTAAGAATATTTTTGTTTTGCCACAGTAACAAATTTTCCGTTTACAGTCCATTCAACTGTGACAAAGAAAAATCAAAGAGAAACAAGAGTTAAAAATATTACAAGAAAAAATCAAACCTCTTTTCAACTATAACATAAGCATCTTTTTATATCTTTCTTGAAAACCGTGCTTAACAAGCGCTCCAGACTGGTAGCATGATTCATCATGTTCATGAAATCAGTTTCTTATGCTAAGGCATAAGATAAGAACTTTCCTATGGTAATACTACAAAAATGAAACCAATAAGAGTAAATTATATATATATATATATATATAAAGATGAAACAATAAAGGATGTAGAAATATTCAAACTCAAACTATACATGTCCATCAAACGATCATGGAGATAAGCATTGTTTAAATAACAGTCCAACAAAACTAATCATTGATAAGTGAAAATGTCATAATATATGAGGAAGATAATCAGGTAAAACATACCAGCATCAACATTGTCCATCACATGTTGAAGAGGACCATCAACAACTCCACTATATAGCTTCCCAAAATTTGAAAGAACAAGGAAAGAATTTTCTCTTTTGTTTGTCCATTGTATGTCCTTGACATGGCTAGATTCATCAAGAGAACATGAGAAAGATGGTTTTGCTACCTGCACAAGGATAACACAGCCATAAATGAAACTAAATCAAATGGAATAATAGTTCATAAATCCTTTCCATAACAAATATCAAGCAATTTCAGCCTTTAATCAACATCTCCCTGTGTAGTAAGAAAACAATTTTGTGCACATTTTATGTTTTTTCCATAAGAAAAACAATTTTCTGAAGGTCAAGAAGGATAGATTCTATGAAGGTATCGGTTACTACATAGTAAAACTACTCCTACAAAATTTCTATTCCAAGCAATTGAACATTGGCTCATTTTCAATGCCATTCCATCAGCCATGTGGCAGTCTTAAAATAATGTCACATCATCTAGGATGCAAACATTATACAGTGGTATTCTTGTTGTAGAGTTACAAATGACAAATTTAGAGTTGATTGCACCTAAAATCACCTTATTCAAATTAGTGGAGTCTTCATAACAGTTACTCTAAATTGAACTCGATTATGCATAAGGAGTGCAACAACTTGAACTTCAGTAGAATTGGTAACTCATTTCTTGTATCATAAAAATAAATTTAAAAGAAGAAAAAGAAAATAACTTATCAAGAAGGGAAGGGATCGAAAAGAAATTAATATGTGGTGAACGAGGAAGAGAAATAGCAAGCGTGGAATTGTCAATGGACAAAGCCAGAATGTGAACCTTCTTATGAGGAACATCCACAACACTCAATTCCTATATACTCAAACCTTTCCCTTTCTCCTTAATCTCATTGGCGGCATCAATCACGTCCTCCATCTTCACCACACAAAACCTTAAACAAAACAATGCATAAGTAAAATTTTAAATCAATTAAACAAAGTTAGAGAATCAATGTTGAAGACTGACCAGAGGAATGAGCGACGAAGATGAGTTGAGAAGATTGGGAGACAGTGAGAGGAATAGAGGGAGGATTTTATGCATTTACAGCGTATAAAACAGGTTCTCCACTGACGTTGTTCAGATTTCTCGAAACTCAGATGATGCGAGGCTATTGGAGGTGCAGGGCTGTTGGAGTCGGTGACTCGTAGAGCTGCTGGAGTCGACGCTATACGATGCTGGAGTCGACAAGTTACCGGGCTACTGTTGTCGGAACGAGGCAGGGCTGCTGGAGGTGTAGGGCTACTGGAGTCGGTGAGTTATGGGGCTGCTAGAGTCGGCGAGGCTGGAGTCGACGGGTTATGGGGCTGCTAGAGTCAACGAGGCTGGAGTCGATGAGTTACGGAGGAGGTGCTATGGTGTTAGAGAGAACGAGAGAGAGATGGCTTAGGTTAGGTTTTTGGAAATTATTTTGTTTACATAGTTTAGTAAAATTACGTGAATTTTTAATATATTATAATTTATCATAATCACCCTTAAAAATCACTTCTAAGTTTAAATACTTTATTTGTTTTCATATGTATCCTAATTACTTGTTAATTACTTGTCACTATCTAAAAATGTGAGAAATATGTAATATAATCAAAACAGCGAGTGACAAGTATGAAGAAAATATGGGTTTGACTTTCATATTAATGTTATAGTTCTCATTTTTTAAAAAAAAGGCCAAATAAAAAATATACAAAGTGATAAATATGTGAAAATTTCTTGTAGTGGGTTATGCCTATTCTAAAGGCTTAAAACACTATTAAGTGCACTTACTTCTTATAGTTTCCTTCTAATGCATGCCTATTGGAAAAATTTCTACCATGCACTACCTCGTGGTCTTTAAACCTTCTCATTCTTCGTGCCTTCAGCTAAGTATTCTTCATTCTTCTTTGATCTCTTCAGACTTTGCATTTGCTGGGCTTCATGCCCCTCTTCTAAGTATTCTTCATGCTTATTCTAGTCTTTGTATTCAATAGGTTTCATGCCCTTCTTTCGAGTATTCTTGCTTTTATTCTTGATTCCTTCCGGCCCACTAGGGAAATCTCTTGAGTTCTTCTTTCTCGTATTCATGTTGTTTATCATTTGACTAGCTAGGGATCTTTCCTTTGTCTTTGCAAATTCCTGCAAGATTTAAACATTTCTCAATACTATAAAATCAATTAAAAATTTTGTACCTTATTAAGCGTGTTCTTCAACAAATTACTTTCTAGCATCTGGAGGAATTCTTTCATATGATTTCAGTAAAAGATTCTATCGACTGATATTACTCTCCTTTCCTTATGAGTTGCTAAGCTACTGTTGTGGCCAATTGCTTACCACCGGAATGTTTCAAAGATTCCTTTGATGTTTTAAAGTCAACATAAAGTTTTCTTCCTTTCTCTCTCTCTCTTTCTCTTTTCCTCTTTTTTCTTTTTTTCTCTCTCTTTTTCTCTTTCTCTTTTCGTCTCTTCTTTTTCTTTCTTTTTCTCTCTTTTCTTTCTCTTTTCTCTTTTTCTCTCTTTTCTCTCTCTTCTTTTTCTCTTTGACCTTTTATCCTTTAACCCTTCAAACTATCTAACTATGAATCTTTTTCTCTCCCTCTGTTTTTTTTTTTAACTCCTTTAAGGTGAACTTCAAATTTCTTCTTCAAAATTCGTTCTGTAGGGTAGACTTCAAATTTCTGAAACAAAAGAGATGCCTTTTCAAGGTGGATGCCTTCTTATGGTAGATACCTTCTTCAAGGGAGATTTCTTCTTCAAGGTGAATGCTTTTTTTGAGAAAGCTGCCTTCTTCGAGGCAGACGCCTTCTTCGAGGCAGATGCCTTCTTCAAGATAGATCCCTTTTTCAAGGCAATATATTCTTCTTACAAACTATTGTGTCTCATCTAGACCATGTAAGCTCCTTTGTGGAAGTTTGACTTGCTCTAGGCGATTTGTAAATCTTGCAGAGTCTCTTCTCACTGCAAGAAAATTCCTCATATATGTCGGTTTTCCACCCTCATGTATATGTATACTTGCTGGTTTCAATATGACATTTATGAACCTGACGTGTATGCTATACAAGTCGATTGGTCAAACCGACATAAATTTGTGTCGATGCCTTTTTCTCGGTCCCTTGTCTGGTAAAAACAGACATGTATCTTGGCTATTTGCCTACCTAAGATGAGGGTTTATAAGTGACAAGTTGTTTAAATATTATGTGAGTGTTAAGAACCAACATGTATTTATGAATTAAAAATATATTGAAATTGATTTTTTGACAATTTAATTCTATAAAAGTAAATCAAAAAAAGAAAGTCAACAAATCAAACAGTACAATGCAAGGAAAGCAGAAAATCAAACAATGTAACAATGCAGATTAATCAATGTAAACAAAGCATCTAATTTACAAGCTAAGTACACAGACAGAATGCTTACTTGAAGAACACTATCATCTACATATGCCTTAATCGATGAATATATATGTGCTCTATAGCTAAGATGAAAATATACAAGCAACATACACCTTATCTTTAGTAATTGCACTTAACAAGAAACAATTTCCACTTTACAAACTTTCTTGAAAACATCTCCACCATAAACAATTTCTACAACATGATTTTTCCATTTTCCTATAGTTTCTCAATGACCAATACGGAAATGATTGAAATAAAAGTACTTCTGACACGAGTCTCAATTAAATTAACAAAAACACAAAATACATTTAACCAATCACGTTTCATCAAACGAGATTTGAAACACAATGAACAATTCTATCTTTTGCTCATGGCAAAGAGAGATGAATGCATACTTCATGAATCAAATTCTTGTTGATCTCTTCCAAAATCAGAACCCCGCATCACTGCCACTTCATAAGCCTTAAAAAGCTGTTATACTAGCAAAGAAAAGTTAAATGGCTCATAACCATGCAACTAAATACATAAAAGCATCGTATTGGAGCTAAGAAATTATATAAAAAAGATGAAGGCAAAACTTACCAAGCTGGGTTGTTTACAAATTAACAAAATGATAAAAGATCAAATTAATTAATGATAGATTCAACATATAAACATCAACTTTAAACATCAATGTCATAATCTTTCATCCATTGACAAAAAAGAACATCACACATTAGACTTCATCCAGTTTTAATGTCCCAAGAACTATACATTTGAGGTCATTTAACCACCAACCAACTTTCATGAATAAGGCATTCCAAAACCATCCCAAAAACTACTCCATGAGGTATTTGTAATCAAAGCACACAAAAAATGGTTGCTGACACTCTTTCTTGTTTTGTGAGTTGTTGTCAGCAAGCTATATACAATTTCCAAAAAGTTATGTACACAACTATCCACACACATGTAAACTCCTTCAATCTACAAAATTAGAATGTCATGTTAGAAAAAACAAATTGAACACTG
Organism: Boswellia sacra; assembly: GCA_013180625.2. Taxonomy (NCBI): domain Eukaryota; kingdom Viridiplantae; phylum Streptophyta; class Magnoliopsida; order Sapindales; family Burseraceae; genus Boswellia; species Boswellia sacra. Next base: position 42,577 of record SNVD02013220.1, read on the forward strand.
AGTTTGGATGCAAAGTCATCATAGTTTGAGGATTTGATGAACCTGATTTTGCAGCCTTCTTCTTTTCATGCCATTCTCTTACAATCTTGGATACTAGCCTAGCCCATTCTAATCTAACTTCATTTATCTCCTCCATTGTATAATGGTCCTTGTTGTTGTACTAACAACAAAACAAAAATATGTTAATAACAATGCACTAAAAACTTGAGAAACCCAATTTAGGATTACTTACATTTTCACAAAGGATCTTGGGGTCTTTCATAATCTCTTTCATGTTTCTTAAAACATAATAACCGCATTCCGTACTGCCAACTTGTCTTGGTCCCTGCAAGTATACACGAAAAAGTGACTTTTCAAGCAAAAAACTTTTCTGCACAAGTCATTTTTTATAATCTCATATCAAAATCAATTAAATGTACCTTTACATTTGTCCATTCAAATGTGTACTTTTTATTTTTTCTCCTGGATGATGACTGCCACAACAAGAATCCTCTGACAAAACATATAGTCACACATAAATATTACAACTTAATTAAACATATTATTATGATGTTAATAATCAACATTGACGGCACTAAAACACATATTGGTTAATGACTTCCTTAACATCTTGCTTGGCTCCTTTTCCCATTGAATCAAGGAAAAAGATTGACAAAGAAGACATAACAATCACAATTAACGTCCAATGGTAACTATCATAACATGAAATTGTCACAAGTTAGAATCTCTAACCTAATTTATAATATGGTTATGAAATAAGATTGTACACAATTAAGTTTGGGAAAAAAAATACCTTGGGTTATACGGAATTAAAATGTAGTTTCTATTGTCAAACCCTTTGATCTTGTTTGACAAGGATCGAGAAATTTGAGATCGTAGTTCTTTTTTGCTCAATTGATCAACAAGTATGGTTGATGGGTTGACAAACCCAAATGTCACTTGGCTATTGTCACTCTGAAATTTTTGATAAAGGTAACTAAAAGTCCAAGAAAAAAAATAATATTTGAGTTATAATCATGATTTATACAAATTACTATTAAAAGAAATGTTAATAGACTGAATTGTACAAAAAAAAATCATAACCTGCTATATATAGAAATGTAGTTCTGAGTGAGCTCTTTATAGTTAATCATAGCAAACATATCTTCACAATTCAAGAACGTGGATACAGAGTACCCAAATAAGCCCTCATCAAATGCCACTATCACATATTCAGCAACTCCTACCGCAAGATTCACTAGGTCCTCAAAAACTTCTATAGCTTTAGGATTCTCAATTGCATCCTTTTCTATTTTAAGCACTGTCAACTCTCTATTGGTTGATTTTTGGGCCAGGACCTATATTGGAACAAAAGTTGTCATTGTTATTACATTGATTTATAAGCAAATTACTTTGAAGAAGGAATTGTCTCATAATTTTTTCCCTCAGCTTGTAAAATAACAAGATCTACAGGCCATTCCACATATTCTCCCACTGCATCATGTACTAAAGATATCTCTTGATCACCTTTAACTATTGGCAACCTAGCTGCTTTATCTGAAACTAATTCAATGACAACAACCCTTGTTCATTTACCTTCATCTTTGTTAATGATGGTTCCACTTGCGATGATGACTTTATTAGAGCCCACATATATGGCTAAGTCACAAGTTTGTTCCTGTAAAGTATGAAAATAATGAATGTCATCATTCTTAGCTTAAAAAAAAAAAATTGTCTCATCAAAATATATAAGGAATTCCTTGAATAATATTGTTACCAATTGATATTGCTCTCCTGTGTTTTGCATATTCTTATTCTCCACGAAACCTTTCAATTTCATTGCTTTTGGCATTTTGTTGCCACTTATGGCAGGTTTCCTAACAGTTGGCTTTTCTTGTCACCTCCTCCAAATTTTTTAGGTTGTTGCCCACTTTGTCTGTCTTGTATTGCTTGGCAATATTTTTAGTTTTATCCATGGTATTGCTCGATGGTACTGACTTGGTGACCAATATTTGAGCACGTAAGTCTGCTATAATGGCATCTCTTTCTTGTATCTGCCTCTTTAACTCCATTTTTTCTTTATCTACCCTGTAATCAGATCCAACAGTGTTGAAATAAGAGGTTGGTATGACAAATTTGCCTAAACCCCTCACTCGACTGGCATGCTCCTTAGTGCCTAAAGCACAAACTAGGATATCTTCACCCTCAAACATTTCTATGACACTAGATTCTGCTTGTTCTTTCAACCCATTCTATAAGTGAAAAAATTATATGATAAAATCATGGTAGCATAATCAGATCTGTAACAAATAATTTTTTCAACAAATAAAATGCTAGTACCACTTTTTCAACAAAAGCAATCATTTATAATTTTTTTTAGACCACTTTCTGCACCTGAGAACAATTGATTAACGAAACTTATCATTATTTTTAGAATGTTTTTCAAATATATATTCGCTTCTATTGAAGAAGAGTTAGAGAATTGATGTTTAGTGGCTTTCCTATAGCATACAATTAAGGTCAAGAGAACATTAACATAAAAGTTTTGAAAAAAAAACCTATGGACATGCATAAATAAATTTATTAATAGATTATTCAACTAAATCAATAAGAGAAGGAAAAAGAAAAAAACATAATTGGTAGTTTTCTTATCTTTAAAATCATGAAGGAATAGAAAACATCGATGCTGGATAAGTGTAAAGATTAATAGTTGATACATGTAAAACTATTTTGCAAAAAATAGAATGATAGTGTTTCTGGTCTTTGGGTGGGAGATGGAAATTCTCAGGTTTAGCTATCAAATTATTTGTTTTCTATTAGGGATGCATATGTTTTAAATTGTTGTAAACCTTCATAGTTGGGGCTTGTTTTTGGCTCAAATTGTGGAGTGTTGTAAGTGTAAGCCATGGCTTTGCTTAAAGCTACTTCTAACAACTTCTATGTCTATATATAAAGTTCAATCTCAATCTTGAAATCCATGCAATTTCCAACATCAAATCTTTTCACATCTTCTTTACAAAAAGTGATATAAAAAATCTATCACCTAAAAAAATTAAAGCAAAAAGGTGTTGAGTTTAAAGTTTGTGAGATGTTGACTAAAATGGGTTTAGTGGATGAAATTGGATAAAGATTTTAGTAAGGACTAACTAATGCAGATTCTTCAAATTATATATTGAGCTTTGTAATATTTACTTACAATTTTCTCAATGATAGGGGTAACATTGGGATGATAATCACCATTCTTCCTTTTTTGAGATCTTTTCCACATTTCAGATCGGTCAATGGGCTTACTCCAATTTCGACTTTCTTGTCGCTGCATCAATAGTAAATGATAAGGCAACGTAATTGATCAATAAACCAGAATAGCCTAATGAAAAAATAAAAAATGCATGTTTTTATGTAAAAAGGATTACCATTTCCTCTTCCACACGAATATAACCAAACCTTCCTGTTGTATGGTCATGTTGGTTTGCCCTTCGTCTCTTCATTTGCTTCTTGCTATTCTTCTTCAATCTATGAACTATATTAGATAATTGAATTCAAAGTACTATCAATTGTATTGTAACAAGGTTGATATAGTACAGTACCTTCCATTCTTTTGTTAAACGTTGTCTCACAAATTCCCTCAAGTGCTCTTTTTTAATACATTTATACCTTTTGGGTGGCTCAGCTAATGCTTTTGGATTGTCTAAGTTAGGCCTGACCCAATTCTTTACAAGATATGTCTTAAAGTTTTTCCATGCACTTCCAGCTTGTTGTAGCAATCGCTTCTTATATCGGATGTCAATATCATAATCTTTCTGCAATGAATTTAATAAGAATGTAAACAAAACAATGTATTCTTAGATAATTAACAAAAAGTATATAATATAAATGCATTCATATTGGGAAATGGCTTTTAGATAGTTGTACCAGTATAGTTTGCCATATATTTTCTTTTATTTCCTGATCAACATATCTCCAACCATGAATTGAGATAGGAGTTGCATTTTGTGCCTCAACACCAATAGCAGAAACAAAATTATTATGATTTGGTCCCACTGCTTGGTCCCACTGATTAACTTGAATAGGAATTCTACCCTCTCTTGCACATCTATTTCTTCTATTATTTGTGCAAATTCCTCTAGTTTTCCTTAAAGATGTTGCCTAACCACTGTCAATTTGTCCATCACTATTTTGTTCATCCATTACCACCTAGGTAAATGAAATAAATAAGTGAAATCAGAAAAAAGTTTAAGTACTAAAGAGAAAGGACATTAAGAGTAAACAATATCTATTAGATCAAGAGGCACACATGAGTCCCATTTCTTTTTTCATTCGTGCTTATTCTTCTGGTTTTTCTCGAATCTATTGTTGCATGACCACTGTCACTTTGTCCATCACCAATTTGTTCATCCACTGCCACCTAGGTAAATGAAAGAAATAAGTAAAATCAGTAAAAAGTTCAAGTACAAAAGAAAAAAGACATTAACAGGAGGCAATTGATTAAAACAAGAGACATACAACATTCCCATTTCTTAAGGTTTTCTTCGAATCTGTTGTTGATAATTCCCTTGCTTTTCCTTGGTTTCTTTGTTGCATAACCACTATTGCTTTGTCCATCTTGGTTTTGAGAGTCCGTTGCCATCTAGGGAAATGAAAAAAATGAAATGAAATAAAAAAATTGTTAAGTACAAAACATTATAAAAAGACATTAAGATGAATCATTGTATTAGTGTGAGACATACAACAAACAAAAAAAAAATTAACAAATATACAATTTGAGATATGTCGTTACCAAATTTTTTTTAATGCTCCTTCAAGGTGTTATTGTCAAGCCAAGTACCCTTATAATTATTGCGCACGTAGTTCATCTCATTATCATCAATGTTATGAAAAGACTCAACACTAGGCATAACATTTGTAAATGGATGATGTTCTACCAAAGAGGGAATTTGTTCTTGACTTTTATCTATTTTGTAAGACTTATCGACTGTAAATTGCACTATAGAACATCTTGCATCACATTGATCTGTCACATAAAAAACTTGTTTCACTTGTAAAGCTAGGACAAAGGAATCGGACTTATGAGCAATACGACTAAGATCTACCAAAGTCAACCCAAGTTCATCTACCCTAACGCCCCCTTTATTGTCCACCCAGTCACACTTAAAGATTAGAATACTAAGCAACCGATAATCAAGATACCATATCTCTTTTATTACTTCGTAAAAGGTTAACTCCAACTATTGGATTCTTGTCTTTGGCACAACGTGGAGGACAACGTGACGAGGCCCTTGTGCTAAGCACTTCAACGTGGAGGACAACTGCTCTTGATTATTAATTGATTTGGCCACCTAGTAAACGACAATAGTTTTTATATTGTACAATTAGTGAGTTATATAGTATTAATAGGAATATTTTGGAAAGATTAAGTTCAAAAACATGGTTTATAGGAGCATTAACCTCATATTTCAACCATTTGCTGAAAGTTCGATTATGTTCACCTTGCAGCCACTTACTATTTCTAGCTTGCCGAGGGAAACGTTCTTTCAAAGATTTGATATGCATTCTAATTGGCCGAGAAAAAAAAACAAGGTAAAAGAACAAAAAGTTAATTTGTTAGTGTTTAAATACTATATAAGGAATCAATAAAACATGCTTTATAAAACCAAACACTTACTCGATGAAAGGTTACACTTCTTCCATGTTTTGCAACACATAGAGATGTGCTTGATCCCATTCTTCTTCACCAATAGAGATGACTCGACTCCCAAGTAATGGACCATCATCTTCAATATCTCTATGACCATCAAGTAAATAATCTGGGAAAAAATCAATAGCTTCTGTTGCAATATAACACTCAGCAATGCAACCTTCAGGTTGATTTCTATTTCAGACATGCCCTTAAAGAATTTTCATAACTCTTTCGAAAGGATATATCCATCTAAGATAGACAGGTCCGCATAACCTCACTTCTTTTACAAGATGCACCGTTAAATGTACCATGATGTCAAAAAAAGAAGGTGGAAAGTACTTCTCTAACAAACATAATGTCACCACCAGATCACTTGGGCACATCAACCACCTTGGTGCAAATATCATTGAAGAAAATACAAAATCTTGTAATAGCATATCGAACATGCTTAGGAAGAATTGACCTTATGGCTAGTGGTAGTAGTTGTTGCATAAGAGCATGACAATCGTGAGACTTAAGACCAATCAACTTTAAATCATCCAAGGACACAAGGTTTTTAAACTTTGAACAATAACCGAAAGGAACCCTAAGGTCATATCATGTTTGACAGAAAATTTGCTTCTCCTTTTTGTTGAGTGAATAGCAAGCAGGAGGCAAAAATGTTTGATTATTACCAACCTTGGGTTGCAACTCTTCCTTTAAACCCATATCCATGAGATCCAATCTAGAGTTAACATTATCTTTTGTTTTTTCAGGAATGTTTAATAATGTGCCATAGATACTCTTACAAACATTTTTTTCAATGTGCATAACATCTAGATTTTGACATACATATAAATGCTTCCAATAAGGAAGTTGGAAGAATATGGACTTTTTCTTCCAACACATGGTTTCATCAATATCAGATTTTTTCCCTTTTTTCTCTTTTTTCTTCCCCCAATTGTTTTCAGTTCTCTCAACTTTTTTTAGAATTTCCTCCCCAGTTAGGGGTCTAGGGGCAACATCAAATTCTTGTTGGCCATTGAAAACCTTTTTTAGTTTTCTAAATGGATGGTTATGAGGGAGGAATCGCTTATGGGCCATATAAACATTTTTATTTCCATGTTTTAATCTACATGAAGTTCTTTCCTCACAAATTGGGCAACCATAATATCCTTTGACAGAATAACTTGAGAGGTTTCCATAAGCAGGAACGTCCTTTATTGTCCACAACAACATTGGCTGCAAGTTAAAAGTTTCTTGGTTATAGGCATCATAGACCTGAACACCTTCCTCCCATAAAATTTTCAAGTCATCAATTAATGGTGCAAAATAAACATCAATGCCGTTACCAGGTTGTCATGGACCTGATATCAAACGAGATAACATCATGAATCTCTTTTTCATGCATAACCATGGAGGAAGATTATACATAACCATTACTACAGGCCAACAACTATAAGTGCTACTTAGGGTACTATGTGGATTTATCCCATTAGCTGAAATAGCTAACCTACGATTTCTACTATCAAAACCAAAATCGGGCCACATACGGTCAACTAGCTTCCAAGATGCTGTGTTAGCTGGGTGCCTAAGTTTACCATCAATGGCTCTACTATTAGCATGCCAAGTTAAGCTTTTAGCAATCTCAGAAGATTGAAAAAACCTCCAAAACCTTGGAATGGGAGAAAAGTACCACACGACTTTTGCAGCAATGCCCTTTTTATGTTTACATCTTTTACGTGTGACTTTCCATCTTGACAACCCACAAGTGGAACAACTTGTGGAAGATGTGTATTCTTTTCTATACAAAATGCAATCATTAGGGCATGCATGTATTTTTTCATATGACAAACCTAAAGAAACCATTGCTTTCTTAGCTTCATACATGGAGGATGGATTTCATTATTGGGTGGTAAGATATCATTAATGAGATCAAGCACTTCAGAGAAACTTTTATCTGACCAACCATACCTTCCTTTTATGTTAAATAGTTTCATTAGGGCCGATAATTTTGTGTGAGAGGTGTAAACCGGGTATAAGGGTTTTCAGCATCATCTAGCAACTTTTTCAAATAGTTGGGGTCATTATCAACATATTGGAATGCATCATTGACTATATCCACTGTATCATCGAATGCATTATCACAATTGTCGAATGATGATTTCATAGTGTTAGTTTCCCCATGCCAAATCCAATTTTTGTATTTTGTATCAAACCCTTTCCTAAATAAATGTTCTTGTATTTCTTCTTGGGTGTGAAAGGCGCAACATTGACATGATTTACGTGGGCGTTTCAAGAAATTTGAATTCATAGAATTCAAAGTTACAAATTCTAGAACGCTATTACCGCCATCCTCATGGACCTTAGGCGATCTATCTTTCCATATCCAAGATTTATCCATTCCGGTAGTTAAGTAGTGCACATGTGTAATAAAGATTTTGTTTAGTAATGTTAACTTTTAATTAAAGAGCATGTTAGTGGACACAATTTGAGATTTTTATTATGTAATTCTTGGCTGTGGCCATCTAATTAAATTTTATGATACCTAATTCAACTATGTAGATCAATTTTTTTGTTTAAATTAAAATATATTCATAGTCAAAGTAAAATTATAATCTATTAATATTGATGTAAACTATCATTAATGTAGCAAGGGCTAAATAGAGAAGCAAAAAAATCAATATAAACTTTGCATGCTAAGAAATTATGTGATAGGGAATGAGCAGTAAAGCATATAAGACAACGAGGATAAAAAGAGAAATCAGATCAGAGTCCTTAACCACAATCAAGTTTTGAGGGATTATAATATTACAATGAAGCCATTAAGAAGTGTGCATGAAACAAACAAATTTATTTATATACCAGATTTGTGACATTTGATTTGTAACACCACCAAACCAATATATTATGACTTGTTTCATTAAAACACCAAACTAGGAAGACAAGCAAATCAAACTAGAATAGCAAGACATAGAAAGATAGAAAGAGAATAATAACCTGAAGATGAAGCAGTGGCAGGCCTAAGCTTAGAAACCAAGAGAAGCTACCAGCAAAATAAAATCAAACACCTGTAACAAACAATGTTTTGACCCAAAAAGTTTAACAAATGAACCAATCCAACACTAATAATTATATAATTTCTCTAATTTATCTGTTGTTGGAATATCAAAAGGAGATTAACAGAATATTTTATTAAAAAAAAAAGAAAAGGATTTTTTCAAGTTTGAGTAATATTGATTAAACCTATCTAAAAAATAAGTTTAATATAATCATTGATGAATAATAGTATGGGCAAAATCTTGCCATCTAGATTGTTTATACAATAATATTTAATAGTCCAACCAATGAGGTAAGTGGATTGATTATTATATATGTTCCACACTTTAATTTTTGATAAATCGTTGGATATGTTTTAATTATAATTAGTACTTTTGAAAACTTTGATATGACTCCTTTTATATATCATGTTGGTTCACATGCCCAGTCTTTAAATCTGAATAATTAAACTTGCATTTGATATACAAAAGCTCCTCGAAAATTTTTTATGCAAAATGGTACTAAATCAGTTGAGTTATAATATCTAGCTATCTATCTAGATCAAAGCTTTTAACAAACTTGGTAACGATTAATAAGAACAAATTTTTAACCAACAAATAAAGCCAGTAGGTGGACAGAATAATAGCCCATATGGTCATGGAACTTTCCATTTAAACACTTTTTGAAACGATCTACAATCATATATTAAATGATAATGTAAATGTATTAACAAATGATTTGTTAATCTATTGTTTAGAAAATTTAGAGTAGATAATTAAAGCATACTTAAGCTTAGAGATTTTTTTTTTTAACTCGAAAAGCATGCAGACTCTTGAATGACCCAATCTCAGCTCTTGCCTATAGAAGCATGCTTTCATCTATCAAACATTCAAACACAAAAAAAGTTCATATCAAACACAAACACAGATTCTGGAATCAAATCAAAGAAAGAAATCAAGCATATACATCAACAACAAACAAATACAAAAAATCAGATTAAAATAGATAATTTGTAAAATTCTGATATTTGGATCTCACTATGTTCATGAAAATTAGTCAGTTTATCAGATCTATAAACAACAAACAACAATAGGTGCTTTATATTGAGGATTTGAGCCCTACAAATCCTAACCAAGTAATTCCAATACTATAGCAAACCTTTTTCATATTATAGTGAATTTAAAATATCACTACTAGTAAAATTTTACTTAGTGCCAACCTAGGGGAAATTAAATGATGAAGTTTGATCACCGTAGCTTCCAATATGCTTAAGTATTTACCTTTTTGAGTTAACACTAGCTAGGTAATTATCGTGACAAATAAATAACATTACTATTAAAAAATATATTAACAAGATATATATTAACAAGATGCTTAATAAAAACATAGATATTATATTGAATCTAAGGCAAAAAAGTCTATTGAATAATATCTACTTATATATAAATTTTTACATAATAAAAATGTTAGCAATTTACTTTAAGGAATTTTGTTAATATATATCAATAAAACAGTAGCAAACAATTTTAATGCTAGATGAAGGACTTTAATCTACCAACAAAAGCCTAAGAGTAATCAATCTACTTAATAAATTTTGTTAATCTATGATAAGTCAGACTTAAATCATGCAACTAAGTATAAAGATTAATTACTAAGAGGATCATTTATCTATTGCTACAAGCAGCATAGCAACCCTTAAATTTAGCTTATAATGAATGGATATAATACAACTTCATTAATGCAAAGAGTAAATTGTTATAATGACAAAAATTCTGAACAGACATATAATCTCAAAAGAAGGCTCAGTAGAACAAAAAGAGGTAGAAGATAAGTAATCAAAACTATGAAGCATTGAATATCCACCAATTCAACATTTTAACATACCAAATGCAATATCTTCTCCTCAATACTTAAAAAAAAAAAAACATATATTTTCCAATATGGGTGATATCATGATTAAGCAAGAACCAAATCAATAAATTTGAGTTAAACACAAAGAAAGGGTTTTGATACTCACTCTTGAAGCCAAAAAACAAGTTCAATGAATCCAATGACTAGGAACCAGTAGGCGTAGACTATAACATAAGCTTGTACAAAACAATAGCCATATGTTCAATCAGGTAATACCAAAATAAAAAGAAAATTATTAAACAAGATCATATTTGAAATAAAACAAGTCTTTCAACAATTGAACATGATTCCCTAGTCTAAACTAAAGAAATAAACTGGAATTCTAGTGAAATATATTGAAATCAAAGAAAGAAATGAAACATATAAACAAACAAAGAACAAAATCAACAAAAGGTCAGATTGAATAAGATAATCTATCAAATTTTTAGACCTGAATCACACCATGTTCTAAATATGAAAATTGCCATTTTATCAAATCTGTAAAAAGAAAAAAACAAAGCGATAAAAGGTGCTATATGTAAAGGATTGACCCCTCTAATTCCTAACTAAGTAATTCTAGTATTATAGCAAACCTTTCTTGTAAATACTATAGTGAATCTAAAATCCCACTGCCAATAAAATCTCACTTGCCAAGCTAGGGGGAATTTAATATACTAGATTATTAACCTTTTTAACCTAGCTCCAGCTAGGTAGCTATCATGAGAAATAAAGAACTTTATTATTAACAAGTTATTTAATAAAGAAGAAATATTATAGTTAATCTAAAGCAACAAAGATTCTTCAATTGTATCTACATATATATAAATTGTTACATCAAAAAAATATTAATCCATTATCTGGATTAATGCAATAGTAGGAATCAATTTTCATGCTGGATAAATGAATTTACTTTAAGAGTACTCAATTTACTTTAGGAAAATTTGTTAATTTATGATAGATCAGACTTATATCATGCAATTAACTATAAAGATTAGTTAATTAGAGGATCATTTATCTATTATTACACGTAGCATATCAACCCATCAATATAACTTGTAAAGAATGCATTTTATAAAATAAAATTCTTATGATTAAAGTTGTAATTAAAAAGAAAAATAATAATGCTAATAACAAAAACAATACATTAGCATAAGATGTTTCAAATTGGGGCAAAAAAAGCTTGGTTGGCTTGAATCTTTTCTGGCCACAATATAGAATCTATTAGTTGTATGTATGTATGAATATATGTATGTATGCATGTATGTATAAATAATTTACCTTCACAACATAATATATAGTTCGAACTCAATCTTCCTATGATCTGGAAAATACTTATGATGCTGAAACAGTCTACCTCCTGAATCACATTATTAATCTTCCCTAGCTGAAAAAGGACAATGTTACAATAATTCAATAGAGATCTACTTATACCAATTTTGGCTATTAGAAAAATAAGATAATTGTTTCTAAGCACTTCTTATTCATATACCAGTGAAATTAACAAGATGTTGGAAGGCTCCATGTTTAGTGATCAATGAACCTTCCTTTTCAATGAACAGAGCGCATATTCCTTGTATATAAGACAAAATCAAAGCAATTATATTCTTCAAACAAATATGATGAATAGATAGTAGCCAAAAGTCAATTAATCAATTAAGAAGTAAACTTATTAATTGTGCTTGAAAAGAAAACCATGTGAAGTAAACCTTTTTTCTTGTACATCAGTTAGTCACACTCAAACAAAGCTGTCGACTTCTCATAGTAGTTCTATTCAAAACTTAAATTTGGAGAAGAAGGAAATGAAAATAGTGAAATTACTCAAAATATCATGTGAAAAAAGAGGAAACAGAGATGAAACCTTAACAAAAAAATTGCACCTTTAAAAATGGAAAAAGATCAGAATAGAGAGTCGGGAAAGAGAAACATTACGAAGGTAGACAACAAGAGATAGAGTGAAAGCAAATGAAATAAGACAAAGCAACTCAGCAAACGGCTAAGGCAGAGTAGGTGAAGAATGGTTTCAAAGTAATAACTTAAAAAAAAATACTTTAAGAAAAAAAAACCTAAAACATCTAGCAGCTTCCTCTTTCAAATGGGCTAACTTTAAATCAAAACCAAAGCACCAAGTATGTTATACGAAGATCATCCAATCATATAGAACATGTAAATTCCTTCAACAAATAACAACGAAGAACAGTTCAGAGCCAGGAAACAACGGATGAAATGCTGGACGAAGACCTGCGAGCTATTGGTTGAGACGCATTACAATTACATGAGACCAGCGAAGAAGAGCTTGAAGCCGACGAGAGAGGAGTAGACAGAGCAGTTGGAGAGTGTAGGCTGCAGATGTTAGGGAGTGGTAAGTTACTTAGAGATTTTCCAACGTGAGTTATGGATTTGAGGAGTCTAGGGATTTCGAAGTGGCTGGGCTAGGGATTCCATGAGAATAAGGCTTTTGAAGGGGAAAGATTAGGGATTTCAGAAGGTGATAGACTAGGGATTCGATAAGAGAGAGAGAGCGGGATTTCGAAATAAGGGTTGCAAAAAGAAGACTCTAGGAAGGAGGGAAATTTTAGCTCATTTATATATGAGTGGCACATGTGTAATTTTGAGAAAATTATTATAGGACACGTATTCAAGGAAGCAGGTTCGACTTTTAAGTTTTTCCAAAAACAGGCAATTAATCAAATTTTTTAGTGACATATATTTTCCAAATTCTTATAGTGATTAGACAACTTTTGCATGTTAATATAACTTCAATTAATAACAAACAAATTGATTCATAATTAACCATCAACCACGACTTTGAAAAAAATCATGATACAATATCATTCATGATCCTAGCAACTGAGCTTTGATAAATATTGGTAGCAAATATAACAAGAAAGATACGAGCCGACTAGAAAATTAAATGCTTATCTAAATGGTTCTCCTCATCCTTATATTATACAAAATCAGAAAAATAAATTAAATAAACAGAGAGTATAAGAAGAAGAATAATAATAAATACCTATAAGTTTGACAAAGGAACTAAGGAACCCCAAAAGCAACAAGCTCCAACAACAAATTCCAAAGGAAAACCATGTAGACCACTTTACTTTTGAGTTTACTTTCCCATTTGATTCATAAAAAAGTCATAAAGTTCATTTTTACTTTCTCAATTCACATTCTTAGCCATTAGTTGTATGACTAGTCAAGGGTCAAAAAATTTAGGCATTTTAACGAACAGATAGTTTGCATACAGCCATTACCCAATGCTACTCAAAACTTGCACAATCAAAGCATATATCAAATAATTTTATAAACAATAACCTCCTATCACAACTTTATTTTAAGTTGACAATGTGTAACCATAAGATAAATTATATTAATTTAGTAATTGCAAATAAATATATAAGAACCAAACTACAAAATCAGCTATTTGTCTAAACAAAAATGTTCACTCAATCTAAATCATAAACAACTACTCAACTTACAAAAAACCCAAATTTAATCATCTTATTTTTGTAATATTTAATTTTATATTTCTTCATTTTGTTTCAATCACAGCTAGCATCCACTAAACCTAATCCAAATTGATAGGTGTCTAATTATATATCATTTTCATATTAATTCGTCCATGTTTCTTTGCTATATTCCTTGGTATTTTTATGTTTTTGTGTGGTTTTGATATTTGTAGGAGTTTTTGAGCAACTTGCACAAAAATGGAGTAAAACCCTTCATTTTCACCTCTGCTAGTCAACCATCTTCTCGGATTTAATTGTATTGATATACAATGAACCCGATGACATATTGTATACCGTTGGAAAGCCCTTGAAGTCTAAAGTCTAGAGAAATTTATGGTTCATGAATTCATTCAGTGTACCAAAAGTTATAATCAAAACAGTGTGAGAAGTGTAGAAATATAATTCCACAAATCTCTGTAGCATGTATAATACGGGGCACTGTAGTAGGTTACTGTAGCAGAGTATATAAACACATTTTAGGGTTTTATTTTGATAACTTGAGGAGGGGGAGAACGTGTTAGAGGCTGCATCTTTGGATTTCTCTCATCTCTTGGAGATCTTGAAGGAGATTGAAGGCTTGGAAAGAGGAAGAACTACTAATCCTAAGAGATTTCATCAGATTTGTTAAGTTTATCATTTCCCTTTCATCTTCTGAAATTTTTATGTATTGTATCGTATTATGACGTTTTTGAACATGTGTAACTAAATCTGAATTGGTTAAGGGTGATTTCAAAGCCCTTGATATTGTTTTTGTGAGTTGATTGTGTAAGAAATTGTTATCCAATTCTCTAATTGAAGTTGCTTGTATTTTCCCATATCTAATGCTTATGATTGCTTGCTGATTATATTTGGGCTGGCCAACTGAATATAATCTGGTTGTTATCTATTGCTAGACTAGAAATCTTGATCCGTAATTGTCTTGAATTTCTAATCATTAGTAGCAAATTTGTGATCAGAGATTATAATTGAAAAATAAAACCTAGGTTAAATAATCCGAACCTGTGTGATTATTGCTTAGATCAACCTATCTTTATTATCGTAATGCTTCCATTGAATTAAACTCAGAGAGCTTGTTCTAGGTTGTTTAATGGATAGAGATTAAATAGAGAGCTTGTTTTATTTAACAACAAAGTAATGAAAGATTTGGATAAGAGAGCTTGTTGTTATCTACGGTTGATAATTTCAATGGTGTAGTTGGATGATAATTCTATGATTAATTCGCAAATCCATATCTTGTGGCAGAGAAGGATCCCTTAACCAGGTTTCTCTCATTGATTTTTTACTCAAATTAACTTTCTGTTTTGTTATTCTTTATTTGCATTAATATTTCATCTAGTTAATCAATCAACAAGACCCCCCATTTATTCTGTTTTCGCTTTCGAATAACAAATTTAATTAGAATCAATCCTCGTGGGAACGATATCTTCCTCATCACTTTCTTACTTGTGCGACTAGTATACTTGCTAGTTTCGAACGCATCAAGTTTTTGGCGCCGTTGCCGGGGATTGATTTTCTAATCGATTTGTTATTTTGTTTTCATTGTTGATTTGTGTTTTTTTTTTTTCTTTTATGATTGTTTGTGTTTAGGCGACATGGCAGTAAACTTCCAATAATTCAGTAGCCGTTTTGAGCCACAACTACATTGGAGAGTAAATGAGGTAAGCACTCCGAACATTGAACAACAACTTTCTGAGCTAACCTCTCTTGTGGAAAACATGGCTGTAGGACATATGCAGAAACCTTATGCATGTGGGGTATATTCTACCATTGAGCATCCAATGGACATGTATCCAACTTTACAAGAAGAAGATATGGAACAAGCCAATGCCATGGGTGGATTTCCAGGACAAACAAGGCAATGGTATGATCCCTTCTCTAACACTTACAATGCCGGATGGGAAGATCACCCTAATTTTAGTTACTGGAATCATCAACCAATCGCCCCAAATGCCATACTAAATCGGCCACAAGGTTTCAATCAATCTAGAGTGCAGCAACCATTTCAAATGTAACCACCACCAATGCCACATCCAGCACCACAACCAGCTTCACAAAACTCAGGTATGTCTCTCCAGGATATTGTTAATACACTTGCCACTAACACAATGCAATTCCAGTAGGAAACTGGGGCAAGTATCCAAAACCTCACAAATTAAATGGGACAATTGGCTACTAGCATGAGCAAATTCGAGGGCCAAGACTCAGAAAAATTGTCTTCTCAAACGGTGATCAATCCAAGCGAGACTGCTAGTGTGATAACTTTGCGAAGTGGAGAGCAATTAGATGTCTTACCAGGAAAATCACAAACTGATGAAGGAGATGACACCACATCCACCATGAACAAAACATCAACTTCTCAGGTAAATCCTATAACTCCTATTCCTTCATATGTTACTTCTCCACTTTTTCCTAGTAGATTTGCAAAATCGAAGAAGGAGGAACAAGAACAGAAAATCCTGGAAACTTTTCGTAAAATCGAGGTAAATATACCACTTTTGGATTCTATCGAGCAAGTACCTCATTATACAAAATGTCTCAAGGAGTTATGCACCAACAAGAGAAATTTAAAAGGGAATGAGAAAGTAAGTATGAGGGAAAATGTTTCAACTGTATTACAAAGAAAAATTCCTCCGAAATGCAATGATCCAGATACGGTCACCATTCCATGCACCATTGGTAAAACCAAGTTTGAAAGAGCTATGTTAGATTTAGGGGCATCTATTAATGTCATGCCATTTATTTATGCTTCTTTAAATCTTAGACCTTTTGTGAAAACTAGTATTACCATTCAGTTTGCTGATCATTTTAATACATATCCCAAAAGAGTTGTGGAAGATGTGCTTGTGCAGGTGAATCAATTGTTTTTCCAGCAGACTTCTATGTCCTTAAAATAGAGGATGAGACATCTCCTAATCCAAAACCAATTCTTTTAAGGAGACCATTCTCGAAAACTACTAGAACAAAGATTGATGTTCATGATGGCATTCTCACCATAGAGTTTGATGGCAAGGTTATCCGTTTCAATATTTTTGAGGCAATGAGGTACCCTAGTGACTTACATTCTGTTTTTGCAGTTGACGTTATTGATTCTTTGCCACAACAATGTTTTAAGTTAACTCGCAAGAATGGATTGGATCTAGCTATTAGTGAGCTCATAGGGACAGACAATTCTAAGGAATCAAGAATTTTTATACAAGTGTCCAAACAACTGGAGGAAGCTGTGGTAAGCTTAGATGAGATCATAGCTATAACCACAAACAGGTATGATGTTTTGTACATTGAATTACCTTTATCTAATGAGAAACTTCTTCATTCAGTGATGAAAGCTAATACCTTGGAGCTTAAGCCACTTCAATATCATTTGAAGCATGGATTCTTGGGTGAGAGTGATACTTTACCAATTATAATAGAAATGGGCCTTTCACCACTATAAGAAGAGAAACTCGTCTAAGTACTTAGAGATCACAAAATAACTATTGGGTAGACGATTGCTAACATCCAAGGCCTAGCCATATGTATGCAACAATTCTTGTTGAAAAAAGGATCCAAGCCCACTAGAGAAGCACAGCGGGGATTGGACCCTCCCATGATGGAACCAACGTCGGGCTGAGGACGTTAAACCAAGTGCTTATTGGGAGGCAACCCAATGTTTTTGAAAAATAAATAAAAGAAAAGAAAAGAAAAATAAAATAAGGTAATAATGATCGATTTTTGTGTCTCGAGGAGATTCCTTTCGTATGCCATCAAATTGATCAGGTTTTATCTCTCTTTGCCATCTGTCTTATTTGTTTTTTATATTTTTTTACTTGTTTTTTACTTTTGTTTGCTATTGCGTTGTTATCTCTTTTATGTGTCTTTAGTTTCATTTCTGCTCTTTTCTTTTCCTTCCTTTTGTTTAATTTGATTATTCCGTACTTCGAATTCATTTGTGCAACAGCTTGAGGAAACATCCAAACGGGAGCTGAAGTCATTGCTCGAAGGTTTGAAACGCGCATATCTTGGAGAAAAACAAACTCAATCGCCTTATCGGTAATATCTCTCCTTTTCTCCTCTTCAATGGATGCCGATATCTTTCTATCGAACCTTCGTAAATATTTCCCTTCACTTCCTCAAAATGCTGTGTTTAAAATTTATAAGTACGGATGACTAGACTTTGGGCGTTGATGCTCCTAAATGTGCCTGCTGATATCCGATGGCTTATCGAAGCCAAGGTGAGATTGTCCGGTGAGCCGGACATTAATCTCGCAAAATACATGCCTGGTCTAGGACAGAGCTACTACGCCAAGAGGCGAAGAGCGAAAAGGTTACAAGTATGTTATAAATGTGCTAGATGGAATTGTAACCAGACTTGTCGTTCATTAGTTTTGTGTCCAGGAATAGAGAAGATAAACTTTCATTTATTAAGAATGGTCTGAGTAATGAGTCGCTGGATAATGTTTTGTTAACTCTTGAGTCACATTCTTGTGGACTTGTTCCGCGTGAATTACTTAATTTATGGACACGATTTCGTGATGAATTGCAGTGTTATAGTCTAGGGAATCTGACTAAAAATGACCCTGTTTGCCAGTTTATAAGAAAACTGGATGGGAAGCAAATCCCCGACTCATAGAAGGCGTTTCAGCCGTCACTGGACGTAAAACCAGAGAAAGATGTGAGCCACAATCACAACTACTTGTATATTTGAATGTGTGTTGTTGTTGTCGAATTTTATTTTTTTTCTTGTTTCGTTTGATCTGATTATCAATGTTGTTTTTGTGTTGTTGTTATTTGTTGATTTCGTTTGTTTTAATTTCAAGTTTTCTTTTTGACAAACCATATGACTGCCCTATGGCATAAGTACACGTGGGAGACAAGTGTGGAGGTTTTGTCAACCTCCACTGAAAGTATATCTCTACTTCTCATGCTTCATGTGGGAGACAAGTGTGGCAGTTTTGTCAAACCCCGCTGAAAGTATATGTTCATTTTCTATGCTT
The DNA here is from genome assembly GCA_013180625.2 of Boswellia sacra. Lineage (NCBI taxonomy): Eukaryota > Viridiplantae > Streptophyta > Magnoliopsida > Sapindales > Burseraceae > Boswellia > Boswellia sacra. Next base: position 61,620 of record SNVD02013220.1, read on the forward strand.
CACGTGGGAGACAAGTGTGTAGGTTTTGTCAAACCCCGCCGAAAGTATATCTCATTTTTTCAAATCTTGGGGCGATAAATCTGCATCGAGCAACCTCCACCGAAATTATGTCCCCATGTGTCAAATTTAAGAGTTTTACGTGTGTATATATCAATTCTGCATATTTTCAAATGTCATTTTATAATCTGTCTTGCACTTGAATTGCATAATAACTAACGTGCATCATTGTCTTACACAAGTTTAGAGCACTTTTAGAAATGGAGAAAACACCAATTCGGCGATTCCAAAATATATGTGTATTTTGTGGATCTCAATTTGGTAAAGATGGAGAGTTTACAACAGCAGCTCTTGATCTTGGTAGGACATTAGCTGCGAGGGGTATTCAATTGATTTATGGAGGTGGTAGTCTTGGGTTAATGGGGTGTGTGTCGACAGCTGCATCCTTAGGAGGAAGCAAAGTTCTCGGCATTATTCCTAAACCATTAGCTGTACGAGATATCGTAGGCAACACCAGGGGGGAAGAGTTACAGGTTTCTAGTATGCATGAGCGTATTGCACATATGGTCATTAAATCTGATGCATTTATAGCTTTGCCTGGTGGTTATGGTACATTAGAGGAGATATTTCAAATCACCTATTGGGCACAGCTAAACATCCATCGGAAACCCATTGGTTTGTTAAATGTCAATAATTTTTTTGATGGTTTGTTGTCCTTTCTTGATCAAGCTGTAGAAAAAAACTTCATCTCACCGTCGGCGAGGCAAATCCTGGTTACAGCTTCAACTGCAGGGGAGTTAATTGATAAACTACAAGAATTCGTCTATTCCCCTGATCCAACAACGGCTCGGATAGATTGGTTTGGAGAAGGCAATAAAAGGCGTAGACTAGATTTAACGCTCCATCTGTAATCTCTATCAATTGGTTTGCTTCGTTTTTGTTTACTTTCTTTTTAGTGTGTTTATTTGAGATTTTTCATGTAATTTCTTTTGAGTTTTTTCAGGTTATTTCTTTCGCCCCAGGTAATATTTCCTAATCATGGCTTTTAGAGTGGTGGCTTAAAAAGTTCAATTCCTCTTGAAACGCATTCTGGATCTTTTCAATCCATAATGGCTGAATAAGGAGGCTAACTTCTAAACTTTTAGAACCCATTCTAACTGACTTGTTTTTGTTTGCTGGCTTGTTGGACTTTTATTTTATAGAGTAAGTTTAGTTTTGTGTAATTTAGAGTTGTTGTGTGTTTTTGTCTTTATTCAGTTTCGATTCGAAAAAAAAAATATTGTGGAAAAACCTGAGAATGGTATGTATATGATCGGGTTCTAACGCTTGAAAGCATCTGCTCTAAATAAATCTGTAGTTTGTTTATTTCATGTTGTTTGAAGTGTCTTGTTTCTTGTTTTGTTCTTTCATAATAAAGGTATATAGGTAGGAAACCTTAAGTCTGCGGGCTACTGGTCCTAAGGATTGTTGAAATATACAATCTTGACTCAGGTGTAACAACGCCACGTACCTCTTTTCTTGCATTTTGTGTGGCGATGATAAGATAATGATTGAATTAAGAATAACTCTTGGAAAATGATAAATGATGCATGGATCTGTGTGCTTGAAATGTTTATTGGTTTTGCTTTACCTTTGATTCCTTGCGCAACATTGAGCACTGAGCTATTGTCACTGAGTTATTTGTTCGCTTAGAGAAAGTTTATGTAATTTAAGTGTTTCCTCAGATTTTAATGAATTCTAGAACCTGTTTGATGGTCACTTGAGGCGAAATTCTAGACTGTGCAATATTGGGGAAATGATTTAGGCCATCTTTGGACCGTTTAAGCCTTAATAGCCAACCTTGATTGAAATTGATCCCTAGTTACCCCTTTGAGCCTTTGTAAGCCCTTTTTTTTTGTTAACTCACTAAAAAGATTTTCTAACCTCAAATGAATTTTTTTTCCAAATAGTTTGTCCCTTACCTATGAGCATGTAGATCATTCACGATGACATTTTGAATTATGTTCTGGTTTTGGGAAGTTAGAGGAGGTTAGATTGTGCCATGCAATGCAAGTGAGTTTTATTATGTTTGTAAAAAACAAAAAAAAAAGAGAAAAAAAACAATTTGTACTTATCTTCCACGTACTTAAACATTGAGGACAATGTGTTGTTTAAGTGTGGGGGAGGGGAATTGCAGTTAAAGAAAAAAAAAAAAGAAAAAAAAAAAGAACAAAAGAAGAAGAATAAGAGATCTGTACCCTTAAGTGTTCTTAAAAAGAATTAAACAACAAAGTGTGGGGGGTGTAATTTTCTTTTGTTTTTTGCAAAAAAAAAAAAAAGATTGAGTGTTCTAAATAAGTTTGGGAGAGTAACCTGGTGAATTGAAATAAAGTTTTGTTATAAGGTTGAGATCTACATAATCTTGAATGATTTATGTGTTTGTTGGTGATTTGAGCCAAATTAGTATCCTTTATCATACCTTCACCCAAGCTAAACGTTACAAGCTTAATAAAGTCCTACTTGAATCCTTGGTGTTGTGCATGTCTACATTAGTGGAGAGTAACTTGAAAAGCAGGCATATGGAGTTCATTTATACACACATCTTCAATATTAAATATGATTCATTTTTATGCATAAACTCATCCGGGTTACAAGTGATTAGGTGAGAATGGCTCTACACACACACACTTGAGGAATTGAAGTGAAGCGAAACTAATCTTTTGAGATAAATTCTTGATCAAGTGCATTATTTTGAAGTTTTCCTTGGGTTATAATTAAGTACAATCTTTGAGGCCTATTTGCAAGATGAAGCATTTGTGTGTTTTACTTTTTTGTTGATTCTGTTTCGGTTTAGTTTTATTTCACATTGTCGTAGTTGCTCGAGGACTAGCAAAGTCTAAGTGTGGGGGAATTTGATAAGTTTCTATTTATATATCATTTTCATATCAATTCGTCCATGTTTCTTTGCTATATTCCTTGGTATTTTTATGTTTTTGTGTTATTTTGATGTTTGTAGGAGTTTTGGAGCAACTTGCACAAAAATGGAGTAAAACCCTTCATTTTCACCTCTGCTAGTCACCATCTTCTCGGATTTAATTGTATTGATATACAATGAACCCGATGACATATCATATACCGTTGAAAAGCTCTCGAAGTCTACTTTTTGGAGAAATTTACGGTTTATGAATCCATTCAGTGTACCAAAAATTGTAATCAAAACAGTGTGAGAAGTATAGAAATGTAATTCCACAAATCACTGTAGCATGTATAATACGGGACACTGTAGCAGGTTACTGTAGCAGAGGATTTAAACACATTTTAGGGTTTTATTTTCATAACTTGAAGAGGGGAGAACGTGGTGGAGGCTTCAGCTCTGGAATTCTTTCATCTCTTGGAGTTCTTGAAGGAGAAAGGAAGCTTGGAAAGAGGAAGAACTACAATCCAAAGAGAATTACATCAAATTTGCTAAGTTTTTCCTTCCCTTTCATTTTCTGGAATGTCTCCATGTTGTATTGTATTTACCACGTTCTTAAACATGTGTAACTGAATCTGAATTGGTTGAGGGTGATTTCAAAGCCCTTGATATGGTTTTTGTAAGTTGATTGTGTAAGGAATTGTTATCCATTCTCTAATTGAAGTTGCTTGTATTCTCCCATATTTAATGCTTATGATTGCTTGCTGATTGTATTTGAGTGGCCAACTGAATATATCTGGTTGTGATTTATTGCTAGACTAGAAATCTTGATCCGTAATTGTCTTGAATTTCTAATCATTAGTAGCAAGATTGTGATCAGAGATTACAATTGGAGAATATAACCTAAGTTAAATAATCCGAGCTTGTGTGTTTATTGCTTAGATCAACCTATCTTTCTATCATAATGCATCCATTGAATTAAATTTAGAGAGCTTGTTCTAGGTTGTTTAATGGATAGAGATTAAATAAAGAGCTTGTTTTATTTAACAACAAAGTAAGGAAAGATTGGGTTAATAGAGCTTGTTATTATCTACGGTTGATAACTTCAATGCTGTAATTAGATGACAATTCTACAATTAATTCGCAAATCCATATCTTATGGTAGAGAAGGATCCCTTAACCAGCTTTCTCTCATTGATTTTTCATTCTAATTAACTTTCTGTTTTGTTATTTTTCGTTTGCATTATTATTTCACTTAGTTAATCAATCAACAAAACCCCCCATATTTAGTTTATTGTTGCTGAAAAATAACAAATTTAATTAGAATCAATCCTCGTGGGAACGATATCTCACTCATCACTTTATTACTTGTGCGACTAGTATACTTGCTAGTTTCGAACGCATCACTTTGTCCCTTTGCCTTTTAAAATTACGTGTCATTGTGTTAATTTGGGCTCCAAAGTTCCTTTTTTGCTTTCTCTTTTCACTTGATAGTACTTGTATACTTTCCTTAGAAATATATGTGATTTTTGTAATTAATGAAACCTAAGGATTTGCTACTAAAACTTTATTTGCCAAAGCAGACTTGTGCGAGCAGCTTCATTGAAATCAAGAGATTATGCTGTTGAAATATGGACATGTGCCTGATAATTTAATTCATGAAATATTTTTTTTACAGATCAGGAGTGGTTGCCTTAGTTGGAGTGGTTTTTAATTTTATCCCCGAAAAAAAAAATTATGTTTCAAGAGAGTGGAATTTCTTTTAAATCTTCTTGTTCAACTAGTAGATCGTATTTGTAGAAATCTCTTTTGTCCCCTTAATAGGATCTCTTGTTAGCATCGAGAGAAGCAAGTCTCCAAGGGAAGAAATCGTCATAGCTGATGGTCTACTGTTTGGTTCAGCCATGGTGAATAGAAACCTAGATTCTACGGTTCCAAAGCAAGCAATCAAAGGTCAGAAACGAGACCATAGGGATGAAGGTCCATCAAATTCTCAATATTTGGCCACATCATCCGACAGCGACACAGTAGTTCCAAATGGGAAGAATAAGGCTACTGGTAGCAGAATGAAAAGGCTTAACAAGAAGTACTTCTATTTCTTCCCATTTTAGATGCTCGTTCCATTTCATATGTATAGCATTATGGTGTTTATGTTTATATCTTATTGATGATGACGATGATGAACATCTCAACACGTGAATAGCGGGTTTAGATAAAGTAGAAAGTTAGGAGTCTTTTGAGTACTTCTTATGTATTTGTAAGGATAGAAGTCTAGTAATTGGCAAAATCTCTTGTTGTAACGGATGCTTTGATTTCCTTGTGTGAAATTTACTTATAATGTACATAAAGTTTTTGTTTGCCAATTTTATTGTTTTAAGTGATTTAGCATTCATTTCATTTAAAATTGCTATAGAATGTCAACATTGGTCCACCACTATGGGGCAAACCTATATTCAGAATTGAGTTGTATGTATAAAATCACTCACAAAACCATACTCATGTTGTCTGGGAATATGTAATAAAAAATGTTGGATGGTAAGACTTTTTATGATGGGCTACTAGCCCACGGTAAATAATTTTACACAAGACCACGAAATTCTACAGCGGTCATTGTGACTGCGATAAAACCATTTTTACAGCGGGCCAAAACCGGGGTAAAAAGTTAAATTAGTTTTTACGGTGCCATTTTATACGGCGGGTTTAAACCGCCGTACGCCCGCCGTAGAAGGCTTTTTACTGTGGTTTTGACCCGCCGTAGAAGGCCCATTTTCTTATATTACGGCATGATGGTGGAGGTGTATCGCTATCCATGATTTGATTGTATAAAATATATATACATATACATACATACAAATACGTGTGTGTGGATATTTTAATACAAATTAGGGATGGCAAAACAATTCGGCTGGGGCCAGGGCCTCGGAAAATCCGGTCATGCGGAGCCAGGGAATTACCCAGAAAACTGGGGTAATTGGCCAGGGCCGAGGTGCGATTTTTCTGCCCGGCCAACGTTGGGGCCGGAGCCGGACCCGGGGTGCGTAATTAAATTATAAAATTTTATCAATTTAATCCATCAAATTTGTATTCTTAAATATAATCCCTTAAACGACATCCTCTATTGTCTATAATTCACTTGCCATTTGCTTCAACGTGCAAATACAAAACTGTTATAGTTAAATATGATGCAAAAAGGCAAAAAAACAATGCTAAAACAAGCAATCTGCCAAAACACTCGACAAAACTCGACGAGCTCGATAGCGCTCGACACGACTCGACATGTATGTGTCAAGTGTCGGATTCATCATCCGAAACTTGATGTCTTCGAAAATATACTGATATCGAGTGTTGGTTGTGAATACGACACGACTCGACATGTAAGTGTCGAGTGTCAGATTCATCATCCGACACTCGATGTCTTCGAAAATAGACTAATATCGAGTGTCGGTTGTGAATCCGACACGACTCGATATGTAAGTGTCGAGTGTTAGATGATGCATCATCACTAGACATGTAAGTGTCGAGTGTCGGATTTATCATCTGACACTTGATGTCTTCGAAAATAGACTGATATCGAGTGTCGGTTGTGAATCCGACACGACTCGACATGTAAGTGTCTAGTGTCAGATGATCGTGTCGAGTTCTATCAAGCGCGTCGAGTTTTGTCGAGCGTTTTGACAGGTTGCTTGTTTTAGCTTTTTTTTTTCTTTTTGCATCATATTTAATTATAACGGCCTTGCATAGTTAAATATGATGCATGATGTCGAAAATAGACTGATATCGAGTGTCGGATACATAACCCAGGTTTTAATCACGGGTTATTGGAAAACCCGGACCCGCCCGGGGTACCCCGGCCCTGGCCCCGGAATTTTCTCGGGATCGGGTTTTGCAATTGATGGCCGGGGCCACAGGCCCCGGTCTCTAATTTTGCCATCCCTAATACAAATACCTTGACACTTGTTTGCTATACAAGAAAAAAGCAAAAGGGAGGAAAACGAGAAATAAAAATGAAAGCATAGTGTTAGCATATATATGCATTGTTCCAATGAGATGTAATTTCATCAAGCAGTTTCTTGCTTTACTCACGTCAAAAAATACAGACATAATTAATTTATGGAACCAAAAAGATTGTCAAAAAAAAATAACACACGGGTGACATTTGCCCCTAAGGTTTGGAGCATCACCCATTGCCCCCTATACTTTTGGAAATGTCAGAAATACCTTTGCCATCGGCTGGTTGACATTGGATTTAACATGGTAAGGGTAGTTTGGTAATCATATTTAATTAACTTTGACACATTAGAAGGTAACCATGATTTAAAATTAATAAACCTTGGTTAAGGTTCAAAAAATTAATAAACTTAATTATCAATTAAAATAAATGTTAATTATAATTTAAATTAAAAACAAGAAAAGGCGAAGCCTAAGAATTAAACATATGACTCTCTTGTTTTGACGATGAAGAGAGTTGAATTTCTTAAAAAAGTGAAATAATTAGGTGTAGTTGATGTATAATGATTTAATTTTTAAGCTTTTTTTAATGTTGGATCAAACATAGATGAGTGGACAGCAAGTGTCTCAAATTAAGTTAAAATATCTAGTCATAATAGTCGGACCATATATATATATAAGTTGTAAACAGAGTTGATGGTGTGGTGTGTTTCAAAAATAAAACTTGTTGGTGTCAATTTGACACGTGACAAACTTTATACATGCGGTCAATTTTTTTTTTTTTGTCAACTTCTGATTAAAAGACGCGTGTTATTATATTTCATAATGCATGATAATTTATTTTAGGAAAAGATTTAATAGATTAAATGTTTGATTAATTGATTGATTGATTGATTAGAATGCATTTTAGGAAGTTTCATATCATAATTTTCAAGTATTTGTATTATTAAGATATTTTGATAAATGTTTATCTTGATTGATAATCACATATTTGATTGAGATATTTTTTATAAACATTCAGCTTAATTGATAATTACTTTTTTTATTAGGATATGTATGCTAATTAATCTAAGTAATTGAGATATGTATTCCTTTACAATCTTTATCCAATTTTTTTGTGAAGATAATTGTAGGGTTATGACTGAAGATTGACTTAGCTATTACATGTTTTATATGGCTATTCACATAGCCTATATAAAGGACACATTCAAGACATTAAAAGGGCAAGAGCCAAGGAGTACAAACTAGAATGTGTTAATCATTTTCTCTTTCTTTGTAAAAGTTTTATGCTTTGAGAAGGTTAAGATTGTGTATGACTTATATGTTTTGAGTATGTGCACAGATCTAATTTATAAGTGTTATTAGATTCGTGTAAGTTTGAGTGAGTTGAGTGATTACATGAGTTTGTAACAATTATGTTGGCTACAACTGACTGAACGGAGTTAGTTAAGTTATTCATATTTGTGAAGTGCAGTATCAGAAGAGTGTGCGAATGACTGTAAATATGATCGAGGTTGATCAAATTTAAACACATACAACGTAGGGAAGTAAAAGTCTTGTTGCCGTGGATGTAAGCTTATTTATAACCGAATCACGTAAAAATTTTCAGTTCTATTTAGACTTTATTGATGTCACTTAAGTTATTATTAACTATCTATACTGTAAAAATTAATAAAACTCTTTTCAATAATATATTTTTGTTGGCAATTTTTTTTGTAAATGTGCCTTTAAGTTATAAAATGGAGTTAAAAGGCGCGCATTTGAGAAGAAAATTTATAGATGAATTTTTGTTCCTTAACGTGTGTTTGTTCGTATTTCTTTGATGGAAAAGAGGGATGATGGAAGTAAAAGAAGTTATTCGATTGTCCGATGCAGACTATCTAGTTTGGAGGTATGTCCACTCACAGCTATAACATTTAAAATGGAAGAAAAGTCTTTTATTCTAAATGAATTGAAATTTGTCAGGTAATATAAAGATTTTGGAGAGTGTTATTATCAAAGAAGAGTCTCCTGAAGTTGACTTAAGGTTACTTTCTTTTAATATTAAATATCAAGTCAATGGCTAATAGTAATATTTACAAAATATTCAACATATTAAAATTATAAAATGATATCTTATTTTATATTATTACTCTTTAACGAACCGAAATCCTAAGCTAAAAATGCGCCAAACATCTACCTAGCCTAACAACATTCTAGAAAGCTATAAATATACATAATGGTAGAATTCTAGAAGAATAGAGGGAGGCTGGGCTATAAACCCTACCCGAAAAAAATGACTTGAATTTACAAGGATAAATGTGTAAAAAAAATTTATCGCAATGTAAATTTTTTGGGTTAGGCTATAATTTCAGTGATTTATAAGAATTGTGTTTGAATATATTGTCTTTGACGGAATTTAATTTAATCTTGATTATACAATATATTATTTTGTTTACTTCTTCTATTTGATTTTCTTTCTAAAAAATATGATTATAAGATCGACTTAACTGAATGCAAAACGAAAAAGCAAAAATTTAACCCTATTTTAGTGTTAGCATAATTAATCAAATATTAATTTAAAATAATGGGAATGGAGTAGCTATTTATTAATAATTCAGATTAATGAAGAAAGGTTCACATTAATATAATAGGGTTTAAAAGGTAAAAATCAAATTTCATGTTGCTATTCTGTTCTTGCAAGGTTTCATAAAATCTCCTTAGCTAGTTATAGAAATCTTGAACATTCTTCACAAAAATCAAACCTAAATAAGTCACTAGACCGATTAATTTAGTTCACCACCTTTGCTACAATTCATACTGCCTTTTTCAGAAAATTAGTTTCAGAAAGTGATAACAAAAGTGAATTATTCGTTCCATCGAAAACATTCCTATAAGAAACACCCACTCTATCTACAGGGACCTCTAACAGTAGGCTAACAACTATAGTGCCCAAAAATTAAAAAACTTTCACCTCAATGTGATGTTCCGGAGCAAAAATTACCATCATCAATATCATGCCATCAACAATCACTTGATTTTTAAACAACTTTCTAGCAGTTCTGCTATAAATGCATGAATTGTCACCAGGACTAAAAGTACGCCAATCTGATATCGTTTTACCTATTCTAGGAAAGTAGTCTCCTCCAATTTGCCAATTTCTCCAAGGTAAGTACACGGCTAAATTAAGGAGTCCCAGCTGAAACTGTATCAGAAGTATAAAAAGCTGATGGTTGATGCCATTAAGTGCAATCTAAGAACATCATTTAAAGAGTACCAACCTCTACCCCTTATTGCCACCAATTTCCCCATAAGTACCTTCTTAACTATATCTAAACTGACATCTTATCGTATATAGGGGAACAATCTATAGCACTAAATTTTTTATACAATTAATTACACGAGTTGTAAGTCCTTGCATCAATGTGATTTTAATAATTAAGATTGGTTCTAATATGCACATTAGATATGATACATCAAATATAATCTTAAACTGTTTGAAGCTATTGATCTACAGAGCAAATAAGGACACATCTACGAAACACTAACCACTCAACCTCTGCATTACAAAAACTAATATTAGAAGCTGCAAATAAAAAATGTACCGCCAAGATGTGTATATATCCAAGCCTGTAACGACCACAGCAATGAAGGGTACATATAAGACAATTCAAGCAACTAGTCAACCTCAGTATCGCAAAAACTAAAACTATAAGCCGCAAATGAAAATATTGCATTAACAAGATCTCTCCTTCCTTATAGAAGAGACCTTAAATCCCTCCTTTTGCCTACAAATATCCTACTTGATGACTCCATCATGGTAATGAATAGAAACTAAGAGGGTGGCTTACGAAAACTGAAGACCTCTGAACTACCCAGAAAACCTGTCAGACCCATTAACCAACATATTGCCAAGAAATGGTGGAAATCTACTTATCCCGCATCTTCTTTTCACCAGATAATTCCACCAACTTATCTATGTCATTCTGAGGTAATTAAGGTATCATACTAGCAAGTAACAAAAATGAAAAAATCAAAAGAGCACGGACACTCTCTTCCTTAAATCATAAAGCACAAGGTATCATATCTTCAAATTTTGTGAATACAAAAATATAGAAACCTTTAATGTGGATAAGCAAGTGAAAATGACAAAAATTCCCCACAAGTTGGGAAGCAAGGATGGAAACAAGTATTGATGGTAGAGCAGAATGTAGAATAGAAACCAGAAGAGAGGAAGGCAGCCAAATATCTAATTCTATTTTACTAACTCATTAAACAACACTAATCCCATATCCTGGAAATGCCTGAAACAACTATCTTATGGCATCTTAACAAACAACAAAAGAGAGCCTTGATCAGAGCTCTAGTAGTGAGAAAACTAAGTTAACCACAACATTGATAAATACAAATAGAAACCAAGTTAACATTAACTACATGCACAAACCTAGCAGTCCCAGGAATGCTAATTCCTGGGAGCAACGATCAAAACAAATTTTTATGGAAGAAGAAACTTTAGGATAGAAACCAGAACTGAGGGAGGCAGCCAAATACCTAATTTCAATGTACTAACTCTTTAAACAACAAATTTTGGAAATGCTTTGAACATGTATGTTATTGCATCATAACAAACAACTAAAAGAGCTATGAGCTCATCAGTGAGAGAACTAAGTCAAGATGGACAAGTATGAACAGAAACCAAGTTAACATTAACTAGATAAGCAAGCCTAGCAATCCCCGGAATCACAAATTAGGATATAATTAAACACGCATAAACAAAAAAGGACCCGTCACACATTCAAGATCCAGGCATCCGCCACACAGAACACTAAAAAGTCTCACAAAACATCTATGCAGAACAACTCTGGTGGGCATCATCTATACATAATGCAGTGTAGTTTTCAACATCCTGCCTATAATAAGTTTCATAAAGCTGTGTCACTCACAATAAAATTAGCATCATATTACCCTGAAACAAGCTTTCTCTTCTCAATTTTTTCAAGCTGGAGTATCAAGAAACTAGTAAAATTTGTGCTTTTCAAGTATGTGCAACGAATTTATTTTCTACACTAAAATTACTTCACAGAAAGATAAATTGGAACTAAAATTAATCAATTTCTAATATGATGATATTATAAACCCTAACAGCAAACAACAACAATTGAAGACCAAAACGGTGTAGCTCCAGTTCCATAAAACATACAAAGTTTTCATTTACAGTAACGATCGGCCTTCTTCTTGACGCGATCATCAAGAGCTTCTTCGACGGATTTAGCCTTGGCTTTGGGCTCGTAACCGAACTTCTTGGCCTCCACGGGGAAGAGCTCGTCGTACTTCATGTTTTTGGCTGCGTCGATGGTGTAAATCTTCCCTGCTTCGCTCTCGTTGTTACCAGCATCGTCGACGACGATGGAAGGTTGAGACTCGCCGTCGCCGTCGTCGCTCTTAAGCTTCTTTTTCTTCTTGTTCTTGTTCTTCTTGTCTATGGATTTGCGGGTCGCCAAGCTTCCGCCTTTGAAGGTCAGCCGGCCGCCTTTCACCCTCTCGTAAGCATCCGACATCTTGATCGATCAATTGATTTGATTTGATTATGCTCAGCTTTAGCTCGCTCTCCTTCGCCCTCTCTGTAATGCAAATGTTTCTCGACTCGAGCCACAATTGGGTAACTTGCTCTGTGCAAATACCCGACCCGTCTGGTTCTGGTCTTCCCAGCCTAACTTAAGTCCAATCCAGCCCAGAAAACGGTTTTATGATTTTTTTTTTTTTATGGAATTATAAAATTTAAGAAAAATAAAAAAAAAAAACCCGAATTTAAGTAGGGGCGTTCAAAATTACCCGATCCGACCCGATTTTGTCGGGTTATAGGCGGGTTAATGTAATAAAAAACCCAAAATCGGGTTTAAAAATTCGGTTTTTATGTAATCGGGTTTAATTCATGTAACCCGACATAATCCGACACTAGCTAATCGACACTCGACACTTATATGTCGAGTCGTATCGGATTCACAACCGACACTCAATATCAGTCTATTTTCAAAGACATCGAGTGTCAAATGCATCATCCGACACTCGACACTATCTACTCGACACTCGGCACTTACATGTCGAGTCGTGTCGGATACATGGTTATCCGACACTCGAAATGTCGGATGAAAGCTAGTGTCGAGTATCGGATGATGCATTCGACACTCGATGTCTTCGAAAATAGACTGATATCGAATGTCGGTTGTGAATCTAACACGACTCAACATGTAAGTGTCGAGTGTCGAGTGGACCCGAAAGACCCGACCATTCGGGTTATATCTTGGGTTACATGCTTTAGAAACCCGATTACGGGTATAAAATATCTAACCCGATAATATATCGGGTCTTGTTGACCCGACCCGACCCGACCCGTGTGCACCCTTAAATTTAGGGATGGCAATAGAGCTAGACCTGACAACATGTCTTATTAGAATGGTTTGGTGTCATTTTTTATTCGTGTCGTGTTAAATTATATTAATCCAAATATGATATATTAACTTATTTTTTAAAATTTAGAACCAAACCCAACCGTTAACTTTAAGTATTACTCGAATCTAACCCATTTAACCCGTTTTTTATTTTAAAGTTGGAAGACTATATGTATCATACAATTTATATAAATTTTAAACATAAACATAACTAATAGTTTATATATTTAATATCTAATAAATATTTTAAAATCTACTGAAATATCCAAACTTAATATAATATGAAAATATAAACAAAATTTTGTATCCAACATCATTCAAATGTCCATCTAAAGCATATTTAAAATAAACAATTAAAAATGTCTAATTATTGAATAATTCCTATAAGAGAAATAGGACATTTTCATAAGTTTTTGCTTTGAATACCTTATCAAAATGTCATACTCGTACACACCTAAAAAAAATGATAATTTGTTATATTTTATTACATTTTTTATGTATCATAATAAATTTACTAAATTATTCTTAACATTAACGAGTTAAACAGGTGAAACGGTTTTTTATAGGATAAACTCAAGTATGGTCCAATGTTAAATTGGTTTTATAGTGTTAACTTATTAACGACCCAATCTAATAATATTAAATCCAAAACATGTTTTTATCGAATAGGTTCGTGTGGTGTTAATGGGTAGCATAAAATTTGTCAGGCCTAAGTAAGGCGAATTGGGACAAGGATCATCATCCCCATCCCCAATTAAAAAACAATCTTCTTAAAAATGTGAGACGAGTTGGGGATTTCCCAAATCAGAAAAGAAATCCTCATCCCCAACCTGCCTCAAAAAAGCCCTAATTTTTTAATTTTCTAGTTTTATGGTATTAAACTCATTTTTTTTCTTATAACAACGATTACCATGCAATAATAATTAATATATTTCAAAATATATATATTCTCTAAACAATATAAATATATTTTAATTGATAATCACATAATAATAACGTAAACTCAAATAATAAAAAGACTAAATAATAGAAAAAAAAAGTATACCTAAAAACTAAATATAGAGTATTAAGTACAATATCTACTAATCAAAAATTTTTCTTAATAATTTATCACAACTAAAATATGTTTATATATTTTCAACTCCGTTAATGTTAATTAGAAGTAAATAACAAAAAAATTAGTTTTTTTATATTTTTAGTATTTAGTAACTTGCGAGGATATAGGGCAGGGCGGGGTGCACCATCCCTATCCCTACCCCATTTTGATATGAGGATTTAGATTTAGCCCCATCCCCATCCCACCCCACCCTCAAATTTACACATTTTGTCCCCATCTCATATGTGAGTTCAGTATAAGAAAAACCTGCCTATCCCCATGGATCTAGATGCCTATAAGGCTTTTTGCCATTGCTATTCAAGTTAGAGAGACTTTTAGAAAATACAGTAAAACCTTGATAAATTAATATTGTTAAGATTATAAAAAATATTATTTTACCAAAGTTATTTATTTATTAATAAATTATTTATTTATTAATTTATCAATAAATAAATAATTATTAATCTAAGAATATTTTGATTTTTTAATCATTTGTAATGTATTTTTTTATCAAAATTCATATCTGTGTTATAAATAAAAAATAATAACGAATCAATGTGGTCAAAAGTTAATGAATTACATTAAGTCATTTCTACTCTATAGTATAGAAATGCAATTGATATTGAGCACATTGTGATTTATCTTAGTGAAAAGGATGTAGTGATAAGATCGTCTACTAATGAAAATATTATTGAATGACTAATGGATATGCTAGCTAATGGTGATTATTATCTAGATGATAGTTATGTTCTACCAAATGTTTTATGAAAAATGTAATTCAAGCAATAGTAATCTTAAATAACTATTTGTTATATATTAAAAAATCTAGCATATATGGTGCATGCTTTGCAAGAAATTACGAATAAGGTTGAGTTTAGTTTAGACGGAAAGAAAAACAAAAAACTTTAAATGCATATTTTGAAAAGAGTAATGCTACTCTTACAAACTACTTATACAAACTCACCTATACAAACTGACATCGCATAATGTGATTTGATAAATAAATGCAGTGATTTGATAAATATATATTAATAATAAATGACATTAATTAACATGAGTGATGTGACAATCATATAACGATGCCACATCAGTTTCTATGTATGAGTTTGTATAAATAGTTTGTATGAGTAGCATTACTCTTTTGAGAAAGAGCAAAACTAAGAAACTAGAAGTTATTAAGAAAAAAATCACATTAATATTATGATTTTATAATTTATTTATGTTATATATTTGATCAATTATTAATTTATAATTCCATTGGGCTCTAAAGGATTTAAAAAAAAATTATTATGTTGTGCATTTAGAAAAATAATTAATTTAATAAATAAGCCTGAGTTGGGCCCAAAAGATTTTACTATTTAATCTACATTATTAATTTATCGAATATATATTTATCGAGGTTTTACGTTAGATTAATTAGTTTCCACAAATTTGTATGCCATAACCGTATTCAATACTCAATATTCTTTGTTAGTCACTTTCTGACACACTTGTTGAGCATTGTCAAACGCACTTGTCGTACTTTTAAATAAGATTATAGTATATAAATTTTTAAAACCGGAGGTAATTTTATCATTCATATTACTTAAATTTGGAATGCTTTTAGAAATTTCATAGAATTTATCCATCGCATCTTTTAGAAATTTTAATAATATTTAAATATGTAAAATAACAAAACTTTACACATTTTGAAGATTATTAATATAATCATATTTTTTATATTTAAAAAAATAAAAATTATGAATTCTTAAACTTAGAATCTTAGGTGTAACTTGAGACCTAATTGCAGTAATAGACTAATAGTCGAACCCCCAAGCATGCAAAATCCAAAAACAAAAGAAAAAGTAAATAATTACTTTTAAATTAGACATATTTTATGTTTAGTTATTATGAACTTTTCTCTATTTCCGTTTTCAATCCACCTATACAATATCATGTTTTTATTTTATAAAAAACGTAAATAATTTCCTTTAGGAGTTGTTTTTGTTTAAATTTGTTAGAGGCTTGTCGACTGTTGTACCTAGTGTCGAGACTTATGTACTTAATCATAGAAATAAATGGTATATTCATTACGATGTTAATTTTGGTTAAATAAAAGAAAAAAAACGTAAATTCGACTTAAATTTAAAATAGTCTTCAAATTGGTATTTCTCTTTTATTATCATCTCTTATAATGGGTTATCAAAAGTTTCTCTTCTTAAGTTGTTGGATTTGCCTTTTTAAGTTGTGTTCTCTTGATTAAAGGCTTAAAATGGAACCATGTGAGCTAAATTATCGGCGAAGAAACATTCGAAAGAAGATCTTGTCAACGAACCTATCATTATTGGTAACGTGCGGTGGGACTTGTAGCAGGCATGGCCACATTTGGATTCACCCATGACTTGATCTAGAGAGCCACACAGGGAGAGCAAAACAATGCTTCATCTACGTTACCATCGGTCAATGTCCAGACATTTTGCTCAACTTAATTAGCAAGTTAATCAACCAAAACAACATACCATTTGAGAAAATGCTATTTGAGAAATTTCCCGAAGGAAAATTTTAAAAATATCTAAAATTTAAGTGTATATTACAAAAATAATCTTATCCTTGAAAATTTACTTATCATAATCATCTATTAAATGTCTAACATCGTTGATATTGTCAAACACTATCCTAACAATTGTTGAACATTATTCGTCATATCTATCAGACATCGTTAGACAGAATCGTAATATATACATTTTAAAAAAATATGATCATTTATCAAAGAAACTCCTTAATTTGAGGTATTTTTTTTTTCTATTTTTCCTTTCCCAAAAGTAAATTTCAGCTTGTCATTACCCGACCGAAGTCTACTCCTGACTAATTTCCGCCTAAGAGTCTCTCTTATTCTCCATAGAAATTAAGATTTTTCCAAAGACAACAAGTTATTTGGTGGGTTGTTCAAATAATATTAGCATATTTTAAAGCTCCTTTGTTGGTGGATGGCATGAACTCTCAACTTCCTTATTCCCCTTCTTTGAATGTCACGTAATTTTATGGTCAAGAAAAACATGTCAAGTAGTTGCGACGAGAAAATCAATATTCCAAGACTAAAGAGCGTCATACAATTTTATTGAAACGACCTTTTAGCTTGCGTAATCAACTTCATGTAACTAACATTATAATATATTAACCACAACGACACCGTGTCAAATTCTCAAGTTAGCTCCAGATCTGGACCAGAAGGTTATGAGTTGAATTTCCCAAAGCGTTGACCACTAGCCCACCAGATCTCCATACGTCCACAATTCCTTCACGCATTAATCACGTCCCCAGTGATTTTATTTTTGGAAATTTCGCAGAAACCCATAATATTTGGGTAAATTCCTTA